>JAUZST010000499.1:5755-23840 GCA_034779995.1 Parotocinclus haroldoi
CCCAAAATGGTAGGAAGAAACCTTGGGAGGAACCAAGACTCAACAGGGGACCCGTCCTCCATGGGCGGCCTAGATGTGGTTGATCAATCAATGTTGGCATTTTACCTGCTGATAAAAAGAGATCTTGCCGACCATTTAAAGCGTCTCAGGTTTGCCTCCTTTAATGGGTGTCCTTTTGAAAATGTAATTTTCCCAACCCATTTACACAACACTGTATGCATGCTGCTCTTCACTTCTCAGCGTCCCAGACCTCAGTATCAACAACTGAAAAGCTGGTTTTACAAAACTAAATGCATTATGCTATACATTCCTCCGGGTATCATAAATGTGCCTCGACCTGACCTACTTTACAGCATACAGTGATATCAGATAGCAGTAGAAGGTTTTTATTGTGAAAAAATGTAGCCCCCCTTTTTAGCAAACACACTACGATTATATCGTAAATGCTTCTATTTCCCATCTCGGTAACCTGCCAAACTTGTTTTGCTGTGTTTACATTTGCCTCTCTCATAGGCACTCTTCAGTCAGTTGTGCTATTTACACTCCAGGCTATTTGAGTTTTGAGCTTGACTTCAAACGTGTGAAACCTGTAGTTCCATTGTATTGTATAGAAAAATGATCCTGGCAGCCGGTGTGGTTGCCATGTCTCAGAATGCCACGCCGTAAGCCAGATTTGTTCGTTCCTATTAGTTTCTATTTCTGTCTCTCAACTCTTCACGAGCAGGTATAACAAGGCTCAGAAGTTCCACGGAAATGGAACACAAACTGCTTGAAAGATTTCTCCATCGTGTTTCCTGGAACATCCTGAATGCGTTAACGCATGTAAAAAAGTGCAATAGTTTAACCCACTCTCTAACAGATGTCTGCCTGGAAACAACACACTGAATAAACATGGGCGGAGGAAAGAAAGATTGATTCAAGGGCAAGTCAGTGTGGAAATGGTCGCTATTTTAGATTTATACAACACAACTCGAGTGATGTTGAAACCCATGACCAATAAAACAAGATATAAATCTTGCTTTTAAAACAGTTTCACAGACTGATGGGATAATCTAGATCTAGGTCAAATGTAATAATATCACTTAACAACACTTCTACCTATTTATAGATAATCAGTTTGGCTAAAACAAACCCTTGGCTTGATAACTATTTGACCAAGCTCTTGGGTGACACAGTGACAATCCATTGGCCCACCAGGTGTCTTTCATTTATATTTAATAATTTTAGCAGATACCCTGGCTTACAATTCATACAATTCATCTCACAAACCAGATAGTTTGGGGTTAAGAGTCTTGTCCAACAGTGGCAGTTTGGCAAAGGTAAAAATGTAAAAAAAAAAAAAAAATCTAGGCATTAAACAGACGACCTTATCAAGAGCTACAGTATTTACAACAGATACAACTCAAGCAATTGTGGCTTTAGCCCAGCAGTGGTAGCTTGAAGGAGATATGAGCACTGGACCTTCTGGTCCATAGTACAGTATCTTAACCGCTAAGCCACCACGGTCCCATCTATATATCTGTTTGACAAGGCGGTTAAATTGAAGAAAACCACAGAAATGACTGCAACCTTATGGTTCATCATAGGAGAACTAGATCTACAATATGTATATCTAACTTACAATGAGTCCAATACGAACAGTAGTGGGTCTGTTTTTGGATAAACCTTCCAACCTTTACTGAACCTCTGTCTGCACAACAGCTTGATTGTTTATTTGGCTTATTTGGCTTATTTAACGTTGCTAATCGGCATCAGTGGCCATCTTAGCGACACACACAAGGTTATATCCATACACAAGTTAATCTGAAGACCAGTCATACATACATAAGTCAATGACAATTTAGAGACACCAATTCACCTAATGCACATGTCTTTGGAGTGGGGGAGGAAACCGGAGTACCCGGAGTAAACCCACAAAGACACCGGAGGACATGCAAACTCCACACAGAAAGGACTCAGGCTGCTCCACCCTGGGATTGAACCCGGGACCTTCTTGCTGTAAGGCAGCGGTGCTACCCACCGAGCCACTGTGCCACCCACAGCAGCTTGAAGCCAAACATTCGCTATAAATAATGAAAATACAAACACATTTTACGAGCTCTGTATAGGGTGTCAGAATGGACCCAATTAACACTTTTTAATATTTTTCCAACATAGGCCACATTATGCAATCTGTCATTCTAATATCCAGCTGATACTATTGTGTAAGATTATAGTGACACAATTTCAATAACAGAAAGAAACCATAAAGCTGAATTAAATTCAAGAACAATGTGGAGTACAAGATCTATTCCAGTAAAAGCATACGGAATGCAATATTCATACTTCAGATTGTGATGTATTGTATAATGAATAAAAGCTTTGTTCAATGACTCTCGCATTCCTTAACAACCTCTGTTAACGCTTATATACAATGCTCACAAAAATAGGGGATATTTCATTAGGACTATCCCCTAAATACAGAGACAATATTGTGCCCCTAATTTTAGTGAGCAGTATATTTCATTAAACATGATAATCAAAAAAGCAAATGAAAAGTCAAAGAAAGTTGTTTAATTACACAAATGAGATACAAACTCAATTATCGTAATTTGAGCAGTAAGTGATAGATTCTTGTGGGGGTCCTCTTTGTATTCATTTTGAAATATCCCCCAATTTCTGTGAGCAGTGCGGTTGCCCCATGGGCTCAGTTGAAAACCGTTCATGTTTCCTCCCAGATCTCAGGTTCTTGGAACAATAATTTAATTTCAAATTTATGTATATAGCGCTTTTTACAATGGTACATTGTCTCAAAGGAGCTTTACAATATTATATTATTATATCTTAAAAGTTATGCAAGCCTAGAGCGACAGTGGCAAGGAAAAACTCCATAAAAGTAGAAGGAAGAAACCTTGGGAGGACCAAGACTCAACAGGGTACCCATCCTAAATGGGTGGCCTAAATTTTAATTAAATAAATACTTATTAAGTATATTAAATTATAGCTAATTTATAGGTAAATAACAATTTACATCAAATAATCCAATAATATACTTTAAATTAGTAGTTAAAACAATTAACTAAATTATATCAAAATAGATTATAAAATGAGTTATCAGTGGGAGGCCCTTGGAAGAACATCGTCTCCTAATGTCCAAACGATGGAATTATAATAGGGGATTTAATTCAAAACACTTAAACATTTGAACATAACGTATGGACAGAGACTTCCTGGTCGTTTATCCTATTCCATAAAGGTTCCACACTACAGAACCAGTTACAATTCCTAAATTTACACCCACTGTCCACTTTATCAGGCACACCCCTTTTAACTGCTCTTGACCACAAGCATCTAATAAATCACCAATCACATGGTAGCAACACAAAAACGTTGCCTGAGTGAAATAGTGTGTGTGTGTGTTGTGACAAAATTATTTACAGAGCAAATATCTATACTGAACTGTTTACACAGCTAACTTATGATCTACACTCGCGGAAAATTCCCACAGACACGGTAACTGAGTCTAAGAAGTTCCAGCTTACTGAAGTGCTTAAAGTGACCACTTCAAAACTGCTAGACCACAGATCTAATGACAGCTCAGCAACTACTCATGTTCTTGTATTTATTGATAACAACATATTTATCCCATACAATTTTGAGTCTAGTTCGTTAAATGAACATCCCCAAACCAAAATACATTAACAATAGAATTAAAAGATCATAATCTACAAATAAACACACAAGCATTGCAAATACATACCAGTGTTACTTATACTGAAATACTTTTGAAATAATTTTGAGATTGAATGTATTTTAGCATTAAAATCATTTTAACACACCATTTTAGCCATTATAAATATAGCCATTTAACTGGACAATGCAGCATCAACAGGATGTTTTTTTTACTTTTTAATTCAGCAATTTAACCACATTATTTCATTTTTTAAAAAGTCTTTTCTAAAATGCAGCCCAACAAGAGTTAAATTTTCAGAACATCTTTTTCCGAGGACTCTATCCCCCACGTAGTGTACTATAGGCAGCTTGGAAAAGTGTCTTTTACACCCTTTATCGGTACACTACATACAAAATAGGAATCATTTCAGCTTAACCACAGGGATATAACCATAAACGTTTTAGAATGACATAACAAGCACTTGTGTATTTTTATTTGGCTGAAATGTCCAAAGTTAAAAGTCATGTAACTGGTATAGGCTGCAGTTTGGCAGTCCAGTACATGAGAGAAAGTACATTAAAGGCAAGGCGTAAATCTGAGAATGGAGAACAGGTAAGTGGGTCACTGTTGTCTTCAAAGAGGTAGGTCTTGCAAGTAACTCAATTACAGATATGTGCTGCATAACATGGACGTGCAAATACGCCAGTAGTCCGATAAATTCATTAACTTACTTAACCCATATAACACTTTACCAGATACATTTAGATTGTACAACAGTAGTAATATAACACATAACAGGACCGGTTCCATTTCAGAAAGTTTTATTAAACACATGCAGAATCAGCGTGAGCAGACTGAATGCTGAACAGCGTTAGGCAAGAACTGTGTTCCAGCCAGATGACAATAGGTGCGTTGACTCTGCAGTTGCCAATTTGTTTTTATTTGAGAATTATTTTCTTTTTGTGGCAGTAAATTGACATCATGACGAGGCACAAGTATGGTAAGAAAAACAGCATCTTCACATCACAGCAGACCACAGTAAAAGGGGGGGGGGGGGAGACTCAATGCACTCGTTTCTCACAGGCTTTCACACTGGATTCCTGTGGAGTGTAAGGAATGGAGGCTATATACACACAGTAGTCTGAGTCCATTAGTGTAGATCAGCAAAACAAATGGAGGGGAAAGTTAAAACATGTTTTAAAGAAATACATTTCAGATTTTATTAATTTACTATGCCCCTCCCGCCACTTACTGCAGTAACAGAACGCACTCAAGCAGAAGCAAGAGAGAGACAGTCAGATAGAACAACATATAGCTACATATAGCCACCATTATTTATACTGTTGTTCCGATACTCATTCAGGCAACTCCAATTACTAATGACTTCCATCTTGTCGTCATAGGGATGCTGAACCTAGAGCAGTCCATTTCACAGTCGGCATGTCTGCAAATGGATCACGAGCCCCTTTATGGACTATACAAAAGGCTTTATTAGGTCCATTGTACAGGCTTGAGGATTTTCCTGGCTTCCTTGCAGTGTAACAATATTTGATTTTTTTTTTTTTTGCGTTTGAAATATACAATTCATTTATATTAATTACTTAACACATACATGCATAGACATTTATAATATCTTATATACACGCGTTTCAAATGTTTGGGCTCAGTTGATATTCCTTATAAAAAAATTATGAACATCGCCTATCAGGAAACAAAAATGAACATACAATTTAAAACTAAAATAAGAATATGCCAGCATTTATATTGTGTTCAGGGTTTATTCAAATCAATGCAGTTCATTAACATGTAGTGAAGACGTTGTGCTAAGGTCTTTTCGTTTAGAAAATAAGCTAAATGTGTGGCGCACGAGTGACGCACGAGGCAATTTACTAGCCTGACCTTACTATGAGCCACGGGAACCAACTCCCAAAATGTCCTCCAGTCTGTCCGGGCATTACACAGGCATGATTGGCCAGAGACGGCGAGGCCAGACATGGGGTTGACTGGTGTCCTGACCAGAACCTTAGCTTCCAGTCTATGAACCCCTCCACAACCCTGATCGAGATAAGCAGGGTTAATAAGGGGGACAAACATGTGAGGTCTCAAATATTTTTGGAAGACTCCAAAAGTCCATTCAGCACTGCAGCCTACTTTATGCCTGCATAAATCAGAGATACGCTAAACTACCTTATTTACAGTCTCCTGTTGCATCAACAACTGATGGAGAACTATCTTTCAGTCACCATTTGAAAGTGCAAACAGTGACTTTATGAACTAATAACATTATTAATAGCGTTAAATGACTAAAAATCTATTTACTAACCATATATCACATCCTCCTGTTTAGCACTTAACCTTTAACGGTACTGAATAAGTCATCACAAGTGTCTGTAATGTTAAAGGCAATAAATCTATAGGAACTGTTCTACTATAAATAGAAATCCTAATGCTACACTTCAAACCTGATTACAGTTCACAGTTCAAGAAGCCTTTTATGCACATGTGCTTTCTTCATTCGAAGAGGTCAGGCACGGCAAACTCTTCAGAAAGTGCTGGTTCATGCTCTCATGCCACTGGACAGCAGAGGAGTGTCCGAATTGATGGGTGTGATGGTGCCCAGGTAGCTGGGTGAGTGAGGCACAGGCGAGCTGGCACTGTAGGCTGCAGAGGGGAGAATACGTGATTTAAAGAAAAGGGAAAAAGCATGAACAAATATTAGAATCCCAAACACAATTACCAGGAACGTTACAATCTGGAAGCACTCGAGTGGAGCACCGGCAATTCGCCACCACTACAGTGGTCTGAGTTTTAGTTTTTAGTTGAGTTGTGTTAGGGGTGGTTATGTCTGACAGTCACGTGGCCACACTGGAGGCAGTCATTCCCAGGCACTGCAATGGCAACCCATGTTGAGCCCTGCTCAGGCTGTCCTTCCAGCTGCGATCAGTGAAATTCAAGGACAGACTCCAGACACAACAGTATAGTAAATAAACAGTATACTACTGAGCTGGGTGAGATTTCGTCTGCAAGTTTCTCAAGGGAGGAAAAAGGAAAACATCAAAACAAGGTCCATCTTGGCAGGACTTCATTCACAAAAGATCCTGGGGTTACAGCCTCTTTTATAAGTGCTACTCTCACTTTATTTCCAATCCAGACTGACCATGTCCGTTTTAACCCCTCCTCCAATGAGATGGCAGAGTTACACACAGTTTTTCATCTGTACTGTACAATGAGACTTGATGTCTGCGATAACTGACGCTTTTGGCTCAGAACGGCCCATCTCTTTTCCCGAGCTAGAGCAAATAAATATCAAATAAAAAACTTCCAATAACCTTTGGGTAGGAGTCTATGGCACATCTTGATGTGGCAATATTTGCCTACTCTTCTTTGCAAAACCGCTCCATATCTGACAGAGTGCGAGGGCATCTCCTCTGCACAGCCCTCTTCAGACTACCCCACAGATGTTCGATGGGATTCAGGTCTGGACTCTGGCTGGGCCATTCCAAAGCCTTTACCTTATTCCAGTGAAGCCATTCTTTTGTTGATTTAGATGTGTGGTTTGGGTCATTGTCATGCTGAAAGATGAAGTTCCTCTTCATCTTCAGCTCTCTAACAGAAGGACAAAGGTTTTGTGCCAACACTGACTGGTATTTGGAACGGTTCATAATTCTGTCCACCCTGACTAAGGCTCCAGTTCCAGCTGAAGAAAAACAGCCCCAAAGCAAGGTATGGTGTTCTTTTGGTGATGAGCAGTGTTCTTTTTGCGCCAAATATCCCTTTTGGAATTATGTCCAAAAAGTTCTACCTTGGTTTAATTAGACCATAACACATTTTCCCACATGCGTTTGGGAGATTTCAGATGTCTTTTTGCAAAATTAATCCAAGCTTGAATGTTTTTCTTTGAAAGAGAAGGTTTCCGCCTTGCCACCCTTCCCCATAGCCCATATGAAGGAGATTGAGATACGGGAGATTATTGTCACATGTACTGAACAGCCAGTACTTGCCAGAAATTTTTGCAACTCCTTCAGTGTTGCAGTCGGCCTCTTGGCAGCCTCCTTGACCAGTTTACTTCTTGTCTTATAACCAATTTCGGACGGACGTCCGGTTCTTGGTAATGTCACTGTTGTGCCATGTTTTCTCCACTTGATGATGACAGTCTTCACAGCGTTCCATGGTATATTTCATGAATTGGAAATTCTTTTGTAGCCTTCACCTGACTCACTGATATCTTTGAATAATGAGATCCCTCTGATGCTCTGGCAGCTCTTTCCACGGCTTGTGCTGGATGATGTGGCTACAAAAATGTCAGGACAAGCGTACTACTAGCGTACTTATTTGGGGTTGATCAGAGGCACTTTAATTGGTGACAGGTGTGTGCTGACTCCAATTTAACATGAGTTTGAATGTAATTGGTTAAATCTGAACATAGCCACACCCCCAGTTCTAAAAGGGTGTGCACACGTATGCAACCACATTATCTCAGTTGTTTATTTTTACTTCACCTCCCTGAAAGATTTCTGTTTGTTTTTTAATTGCATTGTACAGGTTATAGGTCACATTAAAGGTGGAAAAAGTTGTGAAAATATTTGTCTTGCTGTCATTTTTTTCCATCACAAAAACTGAACAGGGGTGTGTAGACTTTGTATATCCACTGTACAATTAGAAGTCGACTGATATGGATTTTTAAAATGGACCATGCCCATAGAGAGCAGTGTGACCAATGGCAAGTGGTGATCCAGGAAGCAATTTTTTTTTTTTTCCGCATTTTTGCCACTCTTTTTGAATAACAGCCTAATGAGCGTAGGAATCAGTCAAGTGATACTTACAGCTGACACAATCTCATAATTGGCGCAATTATGGGTTAAAGACCCAACAATATTAACTTATATTATCGACCAGTCTGGTCATGTACTTTAAACACTAAGCCACCACAGCCTTTATATGTATTCTTCTACAATATAACCTACTGAAAACTCATCCTATGGAAATACTATTACCGGCTGGGTGCAAGTGTTTTATCACCAAGGTGATGTGCAAGATTCAATCAGCACCATCGTTCTGAAAATCCAATCTGAATAGGGTAGTGCTGTAGTCATACATTTCTGTGCAAAAAAGAGCAAACTTAACCAGCCTTGCCTGCCATTCTAGACGCTAGATCAACAACTCTGCAGTTGTATTTGCCTTATCTTGTATTCCATCAAGACAGTCATTGGCTTCATGTTCATTTGTAGTCTAGATTTGTATGGGCTTCCTCTGCATATGCAAAACTGACAGACAGTGACAGTCTGGAAGTACTTTTAAGCTAAGCTTATGACTGGTTGATTAAATCAATTGTTACCATTTGTAGTTAATGATTGAGTTAATGCATTCTGGCAGCTTGAAGTCTGCACTACATAAAGCCATTTTTATGAGCAGAATTCAGAATCTTTAACAGAAAACGAGCAGGTTATGAAAGACGTAGTGGCTCACATATAATCCACCTTTCGTCTACCATTTAACTCAAAGTCAGAGACTGGACAGTGCTCTGGCTACACTCGACTGCCAGATGTTTGCGATACAAAGAATGGCATTCAGTAATCCCTCTTAATCAAGCTACTATTTGCATTGGCTGATTCACAATACCAATTAGATTAGCACTAGAAGCAAAACATAACAATATTAATCAAAACAACATAACCAACTCACATTGGTTACTGTTGTTCCGTAGTTTTCGAGCTTCTATGTCGTCAGATCTCTCCTCTGAAATTTTTAGACCTAATGAACAAAGAAAACAAAACAACAAATGACATCCAATTACACATTGAAAGCATTGATGGTTATGTCAACAACACTTCACCTGTAATCCTGCTCTCACAAACAGAGGTGCCCTAGCGGAATCACCCAATCATACCATAAATACACTAGTCTACCGTTATGGTGAGCACCGTTCAGCCAGGTCAAGTAAAATTATCTCCGGGAGGTCGGGAGATCATCACCAGACACTTCATCAGTGACTCATACTGGCCCTGTGATGGGCTGGCGCTCTGTGCAGGCCACGCCCACAGTGGCGCTTGTAAGTTTGTGAAGCCTTTAGAATTTTCTACATTTATGCCTGTCATGTGAACTCGCATTTTTCACAAATTTGAGGAAAATTATCCAAAATTAGATACCAGTGAGTGGCAAAAGTGTGAGATCCTCCAAGATTAGCTGTTTGTTTGAAGGAGAACGTCATTAATCGTGTTTTACAATCAACAGTGAGTGGAGTGAGTGGGAATCCTGTCGTCTGTCCTGTCGTTGAACTTAATCAATCTACAATCAGACATATTGGGTACAAGGAAACTAAACACAACTGCTGAGGAGAGAACAGAACAAGAATGGCCTACGTAGTCCAATCTTGAAAAAAGAATTTTAAAAAAAGGAGGAATGAGACCAAAATTGAATTTTTTTGCTTTAAGTGAAAATGATCATATCTAGAGAAAATAACACACTGCATCCCAACCTAAGAACCTTATCACATCTGTGAAACATGGTGGTGGTAGTATTATAGCCTGGTCCTGTTCTGCTGCATCTGATAGAACAATGCATTTTGAATTATATCAACAAATTCTGAAGGAAAATTTTGGGTCATAAAGCAAGACAATGACCCTAAGTCCACAATGTGTATATAAAAAAAATATTAAAGAACATTAATGTTTTGGAATAGATAAGCCAAACTGATGTTCACGATTAACAGCAGTTAATACACATGCTTAACTGCCTAACAAGGGGGCCACAATGATACTGAAAGCAAAGATTCATATACTTTTGCCAGACAGATGGAATTTCTGCACAATTTTCCTCAGTTTCCTCAAGTAATCAAGTAATTTGTCCTATTGGGATCTCTTTATCTAGTTTACAAATGTTCTCAAGGTTTCATAACATCCTGAAGGTTTCATAAATTTCAAGCATCACTATGCCCTGTGTTCTCTAGGACCCTGAGGCCATGAACAGGAGAAGCGTGGATAAAACATCCAAATTCCACAACCACAACTCATCTGATTGTCCTGGTGAAGGTCAGCCCAAACTATTGTATCTCCAACCACAGAGTCCAGCTCATTCTGGAGAATCCCCAGAGGTTCCAAAGCCAACTGTAAGATATATTCTCTCCAGTGAGACCCGAACCTGCACTGGGCTCTCCATCCAGAGGCACATACCTGGGACAGTTCTAGCAAGAGCTGACCTGGGGGTCATCATTGTGAGATTCTCAAACCACTGCAACTTGCCACTCCCGAGCCAAAAGTGCAGCGACTGCACTAGTAAGGCAGGATTTCGCAACTTACTGCCTTCACTCATGAAGTTGAAGCTGTTCTTCTTGCTGCTCCTCCTGCTGCTCCTCCAGGTGTCATTACCGCTGTCTCTCCGGGGCTCCTGCTGTATCACTGGCACTTTCTTCTTGCTCTTTCGAGTGCTGATGCGGATGATCTCGCGCACCAGACGACACTCTGCCTCCTGCTCCTGAATTTTGTGCTCCTGGACAATGTCAGAGATGAGCTGACTGATTTCCTGGGAACGCCTTAGAAACATGGAGTCAGATGTGCACTTTGCCAGCTCGTTGATCTCAAACTCGGAAAAAACCTCGAGCAGCTTCCTTGTGATTAGTGAGTCCACATCCTCGTCTGTGCCTTCATAAATAAAGTGCTCATCTTGTAGATCACTAAATTTGATGCTGCCACTCAGATAGGTTGGACTATCCAGCTCAGTTTTAGACGGACTGTACATATGCCCTTCCTCTAGAACTGATGTGTCCACCTTGACACCTCCGATACAAAGATCTGTATAGAAGCCATTTTTGCCTGGCTCTGAGGTCACAGTGTTTAAAACTTCTGGCTCATCACTTGGGGTCTCACCCGGAAGCAGACACGGCAAACGCCTACAAACCCGGTAGAGGCCGCACGTCAGCACGCTGCATACAAACGTCCTACAGCTCTTCACTGAGGCACACGGGCCACACATGCATGAACCCGATGCAGGCTCAGTTCTGGCAGGTAGAAATCTAACTGTCTCTGGCTTGGTGGTATTTCCGTTGGCATCCTTATGGTGGATTTTGTGAACTGCTCCAGGATATTGGTTCTCAGTTTCAACGGGGTCAACGCAGCGCTCTTTGTATGGACTGCTCTTTCTGCTACTACTCCGCATAGACATGGCTTCAGGATCTCCTCCCCTCTCCCACCTCTGAGAGCTGCCTTTGCTGCCTCCTGACATTTCAGTGGTGTCAGGGTCTGTTAAAGAAAAGAGCATTCTGTAGAATTAAATCAGGATAACCTGCCGTATAGGTTTAATGTGCAGGAGATAAAACCTGCAAGAATTAGTCTTTGCCCTGGAACAGGTGGGTTCATACTACAGGAATACTGGTGTTGTCTGGTCTATGACCCACAACTGTATAAGTCTTTGTCATTCATGATGTTTAAAGATGTATCAGTTGTCTAAAATGGATTTAAAGGAACCATAAAAAAATAAAACATGAAGGCCCATGAAGGCAGTTAATGTCTGGATAAACTATAACTATTTAATCATGTGATGTAATCTTAATTTGTTTTGTAGGTCCTGTGTGTTTTGAAACTGTGGATCTGTTACCCAGCTGGGAAAGTCGTCAGTAAAAGGTGTCACATTAACATAAAAAACTTAGCTGCAAAAAATTTCTGTTTCAATTCATCTGTCCTCACTTTCTTTCTACAAATCCCTCCCATGAATTCAGAGGAAAAGAAAACATGGACAATAGCACCAACACATATACATATATATATATATATATATATAAGAATACACTGTCTACATAAATTAGGAAAGTAATAATTAAATACATCCTCCACTTTATAGGAGCAGTACATATACAAAGTCTATATAACTACAGAATTTCCCACTGGTTTCAATAGCTGCTCTTTTCCACCTCTCATCACGTTTGAACCACGCTTCCTAAACCACTGTTCTTCTCTGTGACTAGGTGTTTTGAAACAAAAAATGTGGACTTTCTGGAAATGGGAGAAATGAGGACCAGTTTGGGGAAAACACTAACCACCCATTAGCAATGCTCTAAAAATCCTAATCACAGATGTCCAATATCCCCCCCCCCCAACGTGGACAGACCAGTTTGGCTCCATGTTTATATTCCAGCTACAGAAGCCAAAACAGCTCCAAGATCAAAAGATAAATTAAGCAGAACAAGTTAAACGTCTGCTCGACTGGAATTAAAGTGAATTAATGTTTAAGGATAAAACTGACCACTGCTGACCTAAACTATGCAGTTTGGTATTTATTTTGTAGCAAACTGTGTAGGTTTAAGACAAGGTCAGCAGGACGACGAGACTGGAGAGAGTTAATCCCAGTCTAGAGAAGGTTAAGAAGGTCTTACTTACTTCTAGAGCAGATTTCTACAAACTATAGTGACCCGTTCAGAGATGAAAATGCAGAGATCACTGAATTTAGAAGACGAAAATTTGAGTGTTAAATTCACAGTTTGGTCATGTTTTTCTATCACACATAATAATCTTATCTGGATTAGCTGATTAGTTTAATCCAGTGTGTCTGAGCTAGGAAGTTACCTGACTGTGCAGAACTCAAGAACTGTGCACATTTGCTGTAACACACAATTGAGGTAAAGACATTTTTTTAAAAGACAGTTTCCTCAGCTCTAGCGGCCGGTCACACACCATGGATGGCGTTAGTGTGAAGCTAGTTTATGATACAGGGCAACCTTTAGCCTTAAACTGAAAGTAAACACGACGAAAGTAAACTCGGTATGCTCCAGGTGACTTTATCGTCGTTTTGAATACATTTGTGAGGGAAATGATGAAGGTGACGAAGTATTTACGTGTTTTAGTGACCTGGATACTTTTAATACAAACGCGTTAAACACTGACGTATGGACAAACCTTCTTAGGTTAGCTAGCATGCGAGTCTTCGAAAAACAAACAAAAGGCGACACGTTGCTTTCTAAAAACCAGTTCGAGCTTAAAATTGGTCGATATGCTATTAGGGAATGTTATGGGAACAACGAACTGAATAGGAATAATTTAACCTAAAAAAAAAACCCAACAATTCCTAAATATCCTAATTCCTGTTCTTTTATGAAGGAACAGGAAAATGGCCGATAGTCTAGAAAACATAAAAGCCAGAAGTATATAATATAATATAACTATATCATGTGCATTTATGAGGGACTAAATCTACAATGAATCGACTCGTTAGAAGACCTTACTTACGGCATATGGAGGAAATGTTGAAGCTATTAGAAAAGCTCCCCGGAAGACCGAAAGTTTTCCCCTCTCCTAAATCTTTAACTTCGGTTTGAATTCGTGTGGATAAAGTAAAGCTATCGGGAATGTAATCCTGCAGATTCGAAGGTCTGATCTTAAGTTGAAAAACTACAGCTGTCCTTTCTTTGTGCCACGGTTCCTGAGCAAATCGCCGCTTTCTGTTACCTGCGCCAACAGGTAGATTCCCAAACCTGTGACGTAACGCGTGTGGTAATAATGGTAGTTTCTTTATTTCGCTTTGTTATGTTAAAACGTGCCCCCCTGGTGATGACTGAAACCGTATATGTATTTACAAAAGATAGGTCCGTTTATCTTTTACAACTCAGTTTGTAATTGCAGTTCTGTATTAGGTGGGGAAATAGAGTTCAGTTGCTTCGAAGGAAAAATGTACAGTGAAATTTGATAGTAGAACCATGAAATGGCCAAATCACCCTGAATATCCATAGTAGAACTGTGAAGTTTATGGTCGAACTGTGAAAGTTCCACATTAAAACAGGCAAACTATTTATAGTTATAGGCTACCATGAAGTGTCAGAGCACATTTTTCGGGGATAATATTGCTTCCCAGTAGATGGCGCAAGTGGAAGAAAAATTTAAGGTTTTTCGGTTTGCACTTAAACGGCATACTGAGGAAATTCAGTATATCGCCTAAAATGCTAGACAAACAATAATTTAACTCACTACGTAACCGTCTTACGTTTGTTATAATCTACCAGGTTTTCAATATCTTGATATGGGGTTAGGGGAGAACGGAGCTGGTTGGCAGGGGTTGGTTGTTATTTTCAGTAGGGGGCGCTGTAGCGAAAATGTAACACGATGTTTGCATTTAGAAAGTCACCCTTAGCCAGCAGGACATGCAGCTGACGCTGTCTTGTGATTGTGGGGTGAGAAATTTGTTCAAATACACAGCATTGACAGCTGAGCAGAGGTGGGATTTAAACCCTACCTCTTATTGTATAATTGCTGCACTATCTCAGTCATTTACTCTCAAAGTAGAATCATTTGCATGCAACCCTCGTAAATGGCTACACTGTACGATTTAAAATGAGTCTGTGGTCTTACTATGGATTATAGGAAGGTTTTAGAGAAGTCTGTTACGTTCTCATACTTCAGAATCAGATTGATTTAATTCATAATAATACCCAGGTAGTGCAGCAATTGCTGTGGTCACCTCACGTCTCCGTGTGCCCCTGGTTCGATCCTGACCTCAGAATCCACCTGTGTCCATGTGGCCTTACTCTTTGTGCTCAGTTTTCCTTTCACAATCCAAAGATGCATTACAACTTGCATTTTATTGAGTTTGTTTATTTTTTAAAAATAATCGTCTGCAGTAAAATCAATCTACGGGTGGCATGGCATCACAGAAGTAGTGCTGTTGGGTACAACACAGCTTCAGTAACAGGGGTTTGAGTCCCAGTGTGGCCTCTCCCTGTGTGGATTTGGATACTCCAGATCTGCCATTTTTGGAATGGTGGGGACATCCTGCTGGCCCCCATGTGCGCACTGATGACTTACAGAAACTGCAACTTTCTGTTGAAGAAAAAACAATGCCAAGAGATTAGCTTTAGCTTACTGAGGTTAGGGTTAGGGGTAGGTGTAGATGTAACAGATTATGTCTGGAAAGTACTTGGATAGAGCGACGTATGTGTGTGTGTGTTTGTGTGCAGCTTAACTCTTCTGTGTCTCCACAGCCTCCATGCATTAGGTTTATTTATTCATGCTACTGTGTGTGCTGTGCATTAGTGTTTCTAACGTCCTCCTATTGTCCTGCTAAAGTATTTTTTTTACAAGTATTATTGTTATTTTACTAGGGGACTGTTTGCACAATTCAACAGATTGGTCCACTTGGCACATTTTCATATGGCCTGTTCATTAATAATAATGTTCTATAAAATAATAATAGATGCAGAGGTATTAAGGTAGGCTTAAAGCTATAACCTGAACCTAAGATATCTGTAAGCATCTGTAAGCATCTGTAAGCAGATGCAGGGTGCAGACTCATGACTCCATCAATGCTGACAAGACAAGACTCTGAGAAAATAACACTTTGATGCCAGAGAGGGTTGTTTACTGGCATGGCGCTTACAAAAACAGTGTTGTGCGTGCAGACCTTTGATCCAAGCACCTGGCTAACACCTAGATAATTACACAATCCTGTTTTTAGGATTCCTACATTTCCTGATCTGGAATGTATCGTGGGAATGGATCAAAAGCCTACCCACATTAGCACAATCCATATTGTGCATGCTGGTAAAGTATAATCCAGATGCTTTGTGTGCTGTTAGTCATTGTGGATGAAGTGAGGTGGAAGTTGGAAGACAATCTAGTACAGAAACCAAAAAAAGGCAGTGCATAATAATGAGGTCTTTAAGTGTCAGGCTTTATCCAGTCAGTCCGCTAAAAGGGTGAAAAATCACTCAGTAATTTTGCCAATTTCAAACATTCAATAAAGAAATAAACCATGATTAAACAACTTTGCTGGAGAACAGAGTGTAGCTTGCATGCAGCTTTTACCTGAGCATTAATGGAATGCCATCATTAAGCCAGGGCTTATTGCCCAACATCATTGCCTGACCTCACACATGTTTCAAAATCTCGTGGAAAACCTTCTCAGAGGGGGACAAATTCATATATTTTCTGGGTGTCCACAAACTTTTGGCTGTATAGTTTACCAAGCTTACTTACAAAGCGCTGTACTTTTATTCTACGCACCCCTGTACAAACATATAAAAAAGTAGAGTATAGTAGTATAGTAGTATGTCTTTCCATGTCCTTTCTGTATCTGCACACCACTTTCACAGTAGGGCAGCATTGTTAGTCTTGATCAATAGGGTTCATTAGTGTCGTCCTCACAAGTTCCAGAACGCAAGAAACCAATCTGTCTTCTCCTGCCAATGACACCAGTTGTACTGATCTGTCAAGCTGCCCTACTTTCCCTACAAGTTATTTCATCCTGTAAATTGGTTCAATCCTCTGAGTCCACAAGAAACAACATAATTCACCACTACCCGATATTCGTATGGGTTATGGTGTATTAATGTGACGGTTCCATAAAATGGGAATGCCTGTGCCTCCAGGGTTCGCTGGAAATGATCAGTCATTGTGCTTTAGGTGTCACAATTTGCAGATAACATGTAATATTTTTCAAGTTAGGTTGAGAGGGAAAGTACGCAAAATAACAGGAAGCAAAATTTATTTTTCAGGTGTCAACAAAAACTCATTCTAATCTCCATGTAAGAAAGTGTTCGATAAAAAGGAAATGACATTCTGTAAGTTTCTGTAAGCACATCTCATTATTTCGAGAAATAACGAAGGAAAACTCATAAATAATAATCTGTATATTATAAAGGACCCCCCCCCCCCATGTTTTACTCGACTGAACTGGAATTCATATAAAACTGCAACTTCTTATTAAACAAAACAAAGTGACACATCACTTGTACAGTGAAAATGTGACATGCATGATGTATCTGAAAATTAAGCGTGTAACAGCATTCATTGCACAAAGCAAACAAGCTTTAAAATAACTGGAGATGTATTTACCCTGAAAAAGGGTGAAAGTCTATTTTGCTCCCATGCGCACTGTCGAAGGTGGTTAGAGAGGTATTTTTCCAGATTTGCAAGTCTCCAAGTGTAAAAACCCTCAGGCTGGCATCCCATTTGGAAAGCGTGCAAGAATATCTCAGGAAGTGATGGCTCAGTGGTTATGCTACTGGACTATAGACCAGAAGGTTCTGCCAAGAAGACTGCCAAGCTGCTTCAGTTGGACTCTTTGGCAAGGTTCTTAATCGTATCAGTTGTAAGTCAATGACAACTTTCAGCTATCTGATATATAAATATGATCTAATTAGAAGAAATCTCACCTTGAGAGAGGCTTGATAAAAAAAGCAGCACTCTTAACTCTGAGCCTCCCTAAATTGTATCCCACCTCTGAAGAGATGAGATGAGGTGCGTTCGATTCCTGACACATCAAGTCAAGTTGTGGGTTCCAGGTTGAAAGTTCAGGTTGTGTTGTGTGGTTGTGTATTTTATGGATGTTTCTGTTTTACCAAAGGTTCTCAAATACAGTGGAATCTGGTTAATTGGAGCACCGGTTAATGGGAGCAGCCGCTTATTCGGACCGAATCCTAAAGTACAGAAACAAATCCTATTATATACGTGTAAT
>JAUZST010000501.1:0-61647 GCA_034779995.1 Parotocinclus haroldoi
CCCTAGGCTTGCTCAATTTGGGATTGGCCTTTTAAGATCATATAAGATTGTAAAGCTGCTTTGAGACAATGCTCCGTAGCAAAAAGCTCTATAGAAATAAATCTGAATTGATTTGATTTGAATTATACATCTCCCACATTTTCACAGTTCCTTGCTCTCATTGATCCTGGTCTTTTTACTCGCATTTTATTGATTATATTGACGGCCTTTTTAAATGCTCTTAAAAGGCACACAACACTACAGGTACGTACAATTTAACAATGATCTGATCCACGTCCGTTTATTTTAACGACCGAGATCTTGACAATTATAATAGGTACTAAAACTGCAGTATGGGCCAAAGAAAGTTGTTTTTGGCGACCTCTCTGGTTTCAGTGTGTTACTACAAGCACTTTGCAAAACATTTCATACAGTGCCGAGTTCGGTTCACAAATCGGATTTTGGTACGAATGAGTCACGTTAAGACATCAAAAGGTTACGTGCCCCACCAATTAAGGGAAGGTCTAGCGCTGGGAAGCCACACCCCTTATTCCTTACACACTGACCTCAAAAAGACATCGGCTTCTAAAGACATTTTTCTTAGATTTTTATCCTACCTCCTCCAGACTCATAGCGCTGATGGAAGCCTCCTCCGCAGGGGTCAGCACAGGGTCATTAATAGGTTGTTTATTATTCTGAAGGAGACTGAAGATCTGCTGCTCCAGACTAGTCTGGGCCTGAGAGGAGGAAACATGACACCATATTAACTCCCTTATCGATGATCAATACACACAGTACGGATGACACAGAGCCTCTGCACTCCAGGGAAATCCTCCTAATGGTGAGAATATGTGGGGGGAAAAAAAATGACGTGGTCAAAAGTATGTGGACATCCAAACTCCTCATTTAAAATGGGGATTACTATGGGGTAACGCCAGGGTCGAGCATCGTCTGCTTTCGGCCGATTCGGGTGCTTAACGGTTCTGAAATGGGTGTCAAATGTTTTGCCTTGCCACTGTCGCCCTAGGTTTGCTCAATTTGGGATTGGCCTTTTAAGATAACATAAGATTGGACAGCTACTTTGAGACAAGGCTCCGTTGTAAAAAGCACGATAAGAAATAAATATGACTTGACTTGACTCAAAATGTGCCAAATGTTTACGTATAAAGAATTGATATATTTCTTATATTGCTTTTCCTTCCCGTTTAAACCTCTTACACATACCAAGGCTTATCATCGATCCTATACGTCACTATAGACAAATGTTTTAGGTGTTTTATGTTTTACATGTTTCATCATGACCAGTACTAATAGAGACGTTTGGTTTTCCTAGGTCAGTGTTTTAATTCATTAAACCAAATGAAGCTTTGTTCACGTTCTGTCCTTTAAACTCTCCCGGTTAGGAAAAAGCAGTTGGTCGAACCCGACATTTCTTCAAATACATTTTGATGCCTCAGATATTTAAGCAGCATGACGCCTTTTTAGTTTCTTTCAAACCAAGGTACGCTTTTGTTTATTTATTCGGATTATTTAATGACCCCTATGAGCATCAGTGGCCATTTCAACGACGCACAAACACACAAAGCTACGCAAGGTTATCTCAAGACTAGTATACAGTGTTCCCTCGCCACTTCATGGTTCACCTTTCGCGAAAAATTTATTTTTTAATAAAAAAAATCAATTCATAAAAATATATAAAAAAAAGATTAATTTTAACAATAAAGGAATGTTCTAAATGATAAAATATGAGGATTTAGAGTAAATAGCTGTTGTTTATACTCAGTGTGTAGGATATGATGTACTGTAAGCTCGGTACAGACGGAGCATGTGTGATACGAGAGTGATGTACGGAGTGTTAAGTAAAGAGAACGTTCCATTACTTCAAACGATACAATAGAGTATTTACTCAGCGGATGAATACTCACCAAAAACGACAAGTAATATGACAAGTTTTTATCTGCGATGTTGTGTTCTCTGTTTGGGAAAGTTTCATTATAGACTGAATTCATTCAAGCCCTACCATGGCACCCAAACGTTCTGCAAGTTCTACGGCTAAAATAGTGTAGAAATGATTAAATAAATGTAGCGTTCCTACTTTGCGGATTTTCGTTTATCGCGGGTGGTCCTGGAACGTAACCCATTGAGTAGACACAACAGCTATTTACTGTAAATCCTAATATTTTATTTTATAACGTTTCTTTATTGTTAGAATTAATATTTTTAAATATATTTGTATAGTTTCTGTGATGTTTTAATGTAAAGGGTCCGCAAAAACCCACAAAGCAGGGAAAATCCGCGCTATAGTTTTTCCATGAATATTTTTTAAAACCCGCAATGCACCGAGTCCACGAAAGGTGAACCGCAAAGTGGCGAGGGAACGCTGTACTGCCAAAATGTGATGCGATCTGATCCGTGCTCAGAGTCGTGAAGTGCGGACGTTCCCGGTGCTGATGTGCTTGCTAGGGGCTTGACGGTGCAACATTTACATGTTCTTTTCAACTGTAAAATCTTTACGGTAATCTGCCTTTTCCTGTCCTCTCCCTCTTCACTGGATGTAATCATTCTCTGTTCATCATTTAAAATCAAAATACCTCTAGCCCTCATTTCCTAATATTCAGTCAGCAATAATTTTGCACCAAAATGTACATAGCGGATACTGTATACGAAGGGTGCTAAAATGCCACATTGTGCACCCTGGAGATATAGCATTAATTATTAAGTACACCATCTGATACGATTGCATTTTTTTGAGATGGCACAAGCTGAGTCATGGGCCCGTACATTAAGTGTAATATGTGCACATTATTACGAGTTGCAATTCGTCAGAATTTAAAAAAAGAAATGATTGCACGTGGTTGTTGAATATGTGGTCATCTATGGTACAAAATAACATTTTTACAGTTTTAAACCTCTGTTTTTAGACATTTCCTTTAATTGCAGGGACTGAGGGCTTTCATTATTTGAAAAGTTAGTACTGTTTTTTTGTTTTGCATAGTTTAAGATTTCGAATCGTGAGCAGGGGGAACCCTAATTTTTACTTGCACCTGCGGGTTAGACTTTTGTTTTTCTTCTATATTATATTATTGCAAAGCTATATGATATTTGTATTTATATTTTTATATTTGTTTGAAAATGGGATTCTGTAAGCACATGTTGTAAGCTGTACCATTCTGTTTATGACTTTGTCATGGACCCATCGTCCCTGCACTGGGTGACTGAAAATCTTAGCATAAAACTGTTTCTTGTTTTTTTTCCTTTAAGTGCCAATGAATGTCATGTTCCTATATGTTGTGTTATAACCAGGCATGGCTTTGTCATCTACGGGGTTTGCGCCACACCAAGGCACGGGCAGAGTACATGAACCAGTAAGTTTCCATTTGCTCTGAGTGAAGCAGGGATCTATAGTTTAGACGTTTTAAACCCTCTATAGGAATTATTCTCATTTTGCAAATGCTCTTGTTCAGAGACAATATACAGTCCAAACAGTTCATAGATAATGACCCCTCAGCACTGGGATTTGAACCCCAGTCCTTCTGGTCCGTAGTGAATTACCTCAGCTTCTGTGCTACCACTGTCCCCTTATTGGAGCACGTCACCATACACAAAGCAGCTGTGTGTTTACATCCAGTCACTTTGCTTTTTCAGACCCGGCACGCACTTGGACAACGATTCTCATTCCTCTCGCCGTGGTCCGAGGTCCTCTGGACCCCTAAAACGGCCCTACAGTTCAGAAAGAAACGCAGGTATGCAGTCTCTCCCCACAAACTCCTAGAAATATCTGCTCTAGAAACATGACTCCCTTTTCCAGCGTGAAAACTCCAAACCGATCCTGTGGCATATCAGTAATTTCTGGGGTTTGCAACTTTGCAACCTTTAAAATGCGTTTGGAAAAGTATTACATTGTACTGTACTGCTCACACAAATTAGGATAATGCCCCGTGTCCCAGATATCCCATAATAAAATATCGAATGAATAGCCCATAATGAAGTATCCCTTAATTTTTGTGAGCATTGAATTTGCTGTTGCTAATAGGATGTTAATTGATGCTGTTTGGTGTATTACGTCAGTGCTATTGAAGGAAATGAAAAGGAAAACGGTTTTGATTAGTTAATCAATTTAAAACGGAGGCATTCAAATGAACCTGGCGCATATAAACTGCGTAAGGTTTAACATTTTGACCCAATAAAAGATTTATGATCAAGCAGAACATCTGAGCCATACCCGTCCTTGAAATTGCACCCTAATGGACAAAGTTTGCCCTAATCTTCATATTCAGCTCGGTGGTTATTTGTCAGAGCTGTGGATGTTTTCTCCGGTTTGTTCACTCATTTTTAACTTCAGTCCTGTGCTAGCACTAGCTTGGTTTGTGCACACTGCATGCACTCAGCGAGCCTGTGTAGTAGCACTGCATGACACTACGGATATATGAACCCTTAATGTGGGTTTTTTTTTTTTTACATTCAGTGAGGTCAGCTTGCACATTGTTAAAAGAGCAATCCAAATGATATCGTACATATCATACACTCCTACTGTCCTACAAGGTGCAGTCTAAGAAATGAATTACTAAAAGTCATAGCTTGGCCTTTCCCGGCGAATAGTCCTGTAAATTCATGACAACGCGACCACAGAAATCACATTAAAACATTTTGATCAATTAAATGTATTCAATTGTTCGAATACCTTCCAAGGCGGGCGGCACACCTCACAGCAAGAAGGTCCCGGGTTCAATCCCAGAGTGAAGCATCCTGTGTCCTGTCTGTATGGAGCCTGCATGTCCTCCTCGTGTCTGCGTGGGTTTACTCCGGGTTCTCCGGTTTCCCCCCACAGTCCAAATACATGCGCGTTAGGTTAATCAATTACTCTAAATTGCCATTGACTTGAGTGTGTGTGTATAAAACCAGTCCCGATATACCCTTGGGTGTAGACATAACCTTGTGTGTGTGTGTCGCTGAAGGGGCCACTGATGTCAATAACGACGTTAGATAAAACCAAACAAACCCTTTGTTTGAGTCACCTTTAGTCTCTAGAACAGATTTAATCTTCTTGGTCCATCTTTGACTGACATGTAAATGACAAGCAACCATGTGTAAGGTCCGACGGAGAGCTACCTTCAGTCCACAACCTCCTATAAAGGTGTTTGATCAGAGCGGCTGTTTAGTTCTTTAATGTGCGCTCCTCAGATCCTTATAAAACCCTGTCTGTATTTCCTCCAGTCATAATGTGTGTTACGGGGTGTGCGATGTTGTTACATACGAACAACGTTATCTCAGTATTTTCAGGGATTAACAAATGACAAACCTGACAATAACAATAAACGGACGATACTTTTTACATCTTTGAGGAATGTGCTTGTGAAAGTCTTTTATTGTCATTAAAGCTATACCGCTCACAGAAATATTTTATTAGCGGATAATTCAAAATTAAATATCCCATAATGAAGTATCCTCTAATTTATGTGAGCGTTGTTTTTCTTGCCACCTGTCGGCTTTTTAAAATTGTTTTGCCGTATGATTGCACAAAGGTTTGCTTCAAAGTGTTGCTTTTCAAATGACTAGAAATGCTCGTGATGGTAATCCCTGACCTTTATTCCTTTATTTCCGATGATAGGAGACATGCCCATGTCCTCGCCTTCTGATCGCTTTTATCACTTGCCCATGGTATGAGACTTTATAACGACCATTTCAATTGATATGCTATCTTGTAATTGTGCTGTTTTGACCGAGCCTTGTTATTCCTGTTGATTTCAGCCTTTCACGCGGGTCGTGGTTGCCAAATTTCCAATGGGGTGCGTGGCTGTGGCGGACTTGCTGGAACTGGGCAGACCATTTGGAAAGATTATGAAGCATCTGCTCTTCCCTTTTAAGGTAATGAAGGTGTAACACAAAGTACGGCACTAATACTGTAGAGATGAATTTGTTTTACATTCTGCTTTTTTAAAAATGTCTTGGCCTCGTAATGAGCAGGGTCTGGTTCGTTATGTGGCCCACCAGATTAAGAAGTCCCATAAATTAGAGCTGGATTTACGTCCGGTAGTCTCATGTGTACCAGCTACCTGATTTCAATTGGCTTTCTGCGTCTGCACGTGCCTGGACCTAACCAACACGGTTGCCAGGTCCTCTCATTGTACAGCTGTGGCTATATTTGGGCTCCTTTTGCCGCGACTGTAGTGTTTTGTTGTTGTTTTTTTCCTCTTGAGCTATTTGGCAACCCTGGATTTAAACGCACCATAGAATTATAGGCCAAACAGCTACCGAAACCCTTTATGGAGACTCTAAATGCATTATATACTCGAGAAAAATGAATATGATGTTATTATTAATGTTTGCATATAAGCTCTTATTAGATTGCCGGAACAAAATCTGATTTTGTGCTGCTCTCTCACCGCCTGCCTGTAACCCACAAATATGAATCTAGTTATTACAGCTTATTATAGATTTACCTGGTAACAGGATTCAACTGTAGTGTTTCAAGATTTTGTTTTTTCGTGTGTAACAATGATTACTTATGGTTTTTTTTCCCCCTTTTGATTTCTTACAGTTCTAATTAAATGATGCCGTGCCACACGTTTGATATTGTTGATATTTTATTTACTGCTTCATCTGACGCTGTCAAGCTCTGCCGTCATATTTTTGCCACTTTTAATTCCTGTAATTTGTTACTATGGAATTTTGGCATAAGCTGCATTTTCAAGCGTATGACAGATGGGAAATTGTGGTATGTTGCAGGGTTTTCTGGAGTTCAGTTCTCACACCGAGGCAAAGGACATGGTGAATCACTATCAGGCTAAACCTGCATATGTTAAAGGCCACCGGATTAGCCTGTGTTTGTCTCCAACCGTCAAGGTCATTCATGATGTGAGTATATGTACAGAATGACGGAAACCTTTTGGTTTCCATGTGAACTAATGTGTAATAAAATAAGATGACGAAATGCTTTGTGGTTTGCCCTGTAGATCGTATGCAGCATGTGCCCTTATCTCAAATAGAAATGCAGTCAGCCACGTTTAGTGTCAGAAATGAGATTTCTTTGATTTATGGAGCTAATTGTGTGCTGATTCTTTAACGTTCATGTCTGCATTTCTTGTATACCCAAACTCAATTACTATCGACTTAAAGCACACTCTTGGTTTGTGCTTTATCTGTTATACAAAAGGTCAACGAAAATGTAAAGCTTGCCATTGAATGTGGATATATTGCGATTACCTTCTATGATATGTACAGGATTTGAGCATTAATTAATTATTAGCTAGAATGATTGGTTACAAATAAACACAGACAATGTGATTATTCGAATCACATTTAAATCAGCAGATTCACACTGATGCATCATGGTCTGTTAATGTTTCAGTAATGTTTCCCCTGGTAACATATCTCTGTGGCAGACTTTCCATGCCAGGAATAAAAATCACTCCAACCAGTCGATCATCTGGTCCAGTAATCTCTAGAATGTTCTTTATTAGCTGTTATAAAGCACTAATAATATTAGATGACTTGGGTATTTTCCAAGGAAAAAGAAAACGGATGATGCAGGTAAACAGAGCACATGTTGCTCCATGCTCTCGTGGATTATCTTGGCTCTTATCCAGGCTCTGTTCCCTTTCAGTAAGTACAGCCTGAGCTAGCAATGTCACAATCACAAGCCTTTAGCTGACAATTAGTAACGGTATAATTAATGACAGTATATTTCATTGTTTATTCACTGAACCCAGCTAATGAAGTACAAGCCTAAAGTGACCGATTAGCAGCTAATCCTGATTACTGTCAGAATGATGCACTGCACCCACAAACTCACACAAGTCTACTAAAATATAAATGCAAAGCATGGCAAAAGTAAAAATATATAAGCAAAAAGTGTATTTATACATGCTACAAATAAAGAATAAGCTGCAAATGCTATAAACTCTGAACGTTAAAGTTCCATTGTCTGGTGTAAACTTTTCTGGATTTGTTAACCCCGTTACATCGCAATGAAAGAGTTCCTTCCAATCTGCAGTCTAACATAATTCATTTCAAATAGTTTCAATTAATTGCGATTATCTTAAATAATTGTCCTAACCTGAGCTGTTCTGCATGATCTACAAAACACTGCAGTCTGGGTACATACGTTTATGTAGTGTTTTGTAGATCAGCTCAGGTTAGGACAATTATTTAAGATAATCGCAATGTCATGAGATTAATAATGATATTGTTAACCTTGATGCTTTGCTGATTGCTTTTTGTGTGTCTGCGTGTGTCTGTCTGTCTGTCTGCGTCTGTCTGTGTGCGTGCGTGTGCGTGCGTGCGTTTGCGTGCGTGCGTGTGTGTGTGTGTGTGTGTGTGTTTGTGTGTGTGTGTGTCTGACTGGCAGCCTACTGATTTTCACGAGCCTGGGCCAAAGCGCCCGAAGTCTGGTGGGACAGTGGTATGTTTTTCCCGTCTGCCCTCTGGAAAGGAGTCTGAAGAGAAGGTGTTGGAGCTTGCAGGTTTATTCGGGGACGTACGCAATTCCAAATTCACTGAAGAGAAGGTATGCTATGGCCTTAATAATCATTAAGTTGTTGACTAGTCAGTTAATAGTAATTTGTGTAATTGTATTTTTTGTATTCAATTTGCTAAAGGTGGAATAGTGTTTAGGTGTGGTATTAGTGTTATTACTATTATCTGTGCTGTTATTTACGAGAAAGCAATGGGTGTAATAAGTTTATCTTATATTGCGTGGTCTATAAGTGTTTTCTGGACCAAGTGAATTTGCCTATTTTTCTGCCCAAGTTGCTCAGTGTGATTGGATGAATGCTGTTGATGAAAAGCAAGTTTAAATCTTGCCACATATGCCCAGTCAGATTGAGGTCTGATTGAGGGCTTTGACTTTTGCCACACTGGTACATTCGGAATATGTGTAAATCTGGAAGCTTGCTTAGGGTTGTATTTTTTCATGCATCACTACCTAGTTTTAAGTCTTTTACAAGTAGTAACATTTACATTTAGTAGATGCCCTTATTTAGAGTGACTTTAAGCTATTGTAGAGTCAAACCATGTCTGGCAGTCCCTGGATCTTTTGGTCACTAGTCCAGCACAGTAGCCATTAGGCCAAAAGTCAGAACAAGCCTTAACTGGTTTACTTTGAGGATCTCCCCGTGTTTGGCAAGTTCCCCGACCATTCTGTTTTCAGAACTAAACAGTGCACCAATGTTTGTGATTTTACAATAAAGCCAAAAAGTCAAAAGGCCTAATATACAGGGTGAGTCAAAAGTCACAGGACATGCTGCATCGTGGACTTTTCACAAAGACCGCTGAAAGCATAGTTGAAGTTTCTTGGTCAGTAGCGGTCCTTCAGACGATCACTACGTGGCTTCTCCACAGTCCTGGTTTCTCAGAATTTGACTATGACTGATGTAAAAGTACTGTGTAAATGCTGTATGAAATTGATCTTTCTGGGTGTCGGTTGTTGAAGTCGGCAGCTGCGTCCATTACCTGTGATGAACAACAAAACTAACTTAATTAGCCAAAAAAAAACCCTTTTTAACCAAATCTGATCGCAGCAACCGATTTCTGCAAAAAGTTTGGTCTTCCTTGATATGCTGCATGACCACCTTCCCATTGGAAAAACTGGCCATTGATCCAGTATGGTCCCCTCACCTATCACTTGCTGGGGTATTCAGATGTCATTTTCCTGGGTCTTTTGAGTGATAATCATCAGCAGTTTAGTTTATTTAGTTTAGTTCAGTTCAGTTTATTTTTGAACACAGGTTACTTATCAGATCAATATTAAGACAAGATGATATAAAGACCTCAGTCATCAGCGTTCTCTCTGGCCTTTGTGTCTGTGCGTAGGCATTGGTAGAGATGGTGGATTGGCGAGATGCAGACATCATGGTGAAATACTATCACACCAACCCTCTGAAAATTCAGGACAAGAGTATCAAAGTCTACATGTCATCGCTATCAAGCTTACGGTATGAGCTGCACTACTGATCGATAATGGTCCTCCATTAAATTCTGTTTATATTAGTTACAAACCTAAAAAAAGTTTTACTTGAGGCACTTGTGAGCAGTTTCCTGAGGAAAAATAAAATGGTGCCCGAAACCTTTTCTTCCGCCAAGTGAAGAGGGAAGCAAGACTTGAATCATTTGAACCAATCGATTCAGCAAAATGATTCACTGTTTCAGAAGCTCAAATTGGCGTCTTGGCAACATCATCTGACCACATTTGTGCAGCTGCCGCTGACCGGGTGCCCACAGAACCTCAAGTCTTAAATTATTAAATTATTTGATTAAAAAAGGCCTTAGTTGTCTTAAAATTAATATCCAAAAGACTTAAAAATGGCAGACAGTAAATGCAGTTTCCAGATTTCCTGTGCAGGTTAGCGTACTGTTTTAACGGCAGTATGAACTGAGCGGAGCCGGCGGCAGTATTTATGGCTCACGTGGGAGCTAATTTTAGCTTTATTTATTGTTTAAAGCTTTTTGGTTAAATCCAGTTAACAGTAATCAGTATGAAGCACATCGCACACTGTGCAGTATTGATTCAGCAGAAAACCCAGGAATCACACGCTTACATTAAAGTCCGTTAACATCATGTTTGGTGCTTAATTTTGAATGGTATGAAAAAATGTTAAATATAATATCCTCGTATCTGCAGATACCCTGCCCAGAAAACCTGAAAATAACAACCATTTGAATTTGAACATTATCTTTTACTTTTATTAAAACATTTAAAGGACGGTTGGCCATTTTCCTTGCAATTTCGACGTTTTTGGAGGAGTACCTTGCAAGTAATAGTAGTATAGTGAGTACTTTTTGAGTCTAAAGTCTTATAATTTGAATACTAAACATGCATCATGTTGTATGTCTGCTTACAGTGAGAGCAGTGCCGAGCGCTCTTCATCCAGGCGGTCTGACTCCAGCAAGAGTCGTGAGAAACAGAAAAGCGAACCCTCATCCTCCAAGAGCGCAACTCAGTCCATCAGCAAGGAGAAGAGCGATGAGAAAAAGAAAGAGGGAGAGGAATCGGAGAAGGACAAGGAGAAGACGGATTCAGAGGTGACGGAGAAAAAGGAAGACGAGCTGGAGGACGAAGAAGGGAATCAGGAGGACGAGCACTGCCTGATGGACACGGACGGAGCAGAACGGGCGCTTACAGGAACCGAGGACGACGACGAAAAGGAGGGGGTGGAACGGATGGAAACTGACGAGGGCAAGAAAGGGCAGGAGGAGCAAAGTTCAAAGGAAAAAGAGGAGCTGAAAGAAAAGCATGGATCAGGAGAGGAGGTGGAGGAGCAGGTCGGCCCAGAATGTTCATGTTTATACCCGCTTGGTCTAATTTAGGGCTGTGGGGGTGGAATCCAAGCTTGCGCATTTTCAATTTTCCTTTGGCACATTGCAATAATGGCTGAAATCTTTGACTAAAAAGGTTCATGTCAACTAAGAAAAGTGATTTGCTGCCTGAAATTGCAGTGCACATTGTATACAGTACTGTGCTTAGTACTGCTGCATTTCATCCAAATAAGCTCGAAGAACTGCAAGTATTACACTAATTACAGTCTTTGTAATGAAACATGCAGTCGTTCAGCGTTCTTTAAGTACTGAGGATATACTGGATATGCTCAGGAAAGTCATGCATGTCATAATGTTCATCCCTGTAGAAGCTGTTTTTGTTTAATTTTGCATACCACATTGTGTTGATGTATTCTAATACATGCATGGTCGTTCTGCTATTGCTACTTAAGGCAACACCGTGTGTCATTACCCTCCTAACCCCACTTGAATTAAGACAAGTAACGAGCAGAGTTAACTTCGTCGTCCATAAAACCCTTCCTGTGTGTGTTTTGTTCTGCAGGATGACCTGGAGGACATGGATTTCCCTGAGAACTTGGATGACTTTGTCACTCTGGATGAGCTGGACCCTGCTGCAGAGGCTGGAGGTACTAACTGATCACCCCTCCATCCACACCCATATACAGTCTATTATCTCTGAGACTAAGGCTTAAGATGAACCATTCACAGCTATTTAATTTCCAGTATTAAAACAGTATTGTGTTGCATAAGTGTGCTGGTCTGGATTGCTAATCGTGTCATGTTCCTTTCTCTTGCAGATTCCCCAGAGCCACAGGTTAGTGTTTGATGCATAGCGCTTTTTGCGCAGTATAAATCCAAAATCAATACGCTTTCTGGCCAAAAGTAAAAGTCAACTAAAAAGAAGAGATTTACTGCCTAAATTTTCAGTGCACTTTATATACGGTACTGTGCAAAAGTCTTAGGCCACCATTAGATTTGTTGTTTTAGCAACTGTATATAACATATTGTTGCCGATTGGACCCAGAAATTTCAAGCTTTGATTTGTCACTGCTTAATCCTCTTCTCTGATCTTGGCGCCTTTTTGCATATTTTAGCTTTTTCAAAAGTATGTAGACACTTCTTTTAGTTTGTGAGCTATTTTTTTTCACACTTTCAATATGAAGCATACATGAACAATATGTTGGGTTCACTAGCAGGGCTGGGTCCAGCATGTGTGAAGATCATATTCAGATTAGAGATGGCACCACTAAAATATGCTTTAAATCCAAACGAAACGCTTTAAAATAATTTCCTTTCCTGTGCTGTGACAGGTTTGGGTAGCGGGATGACCGTGCCATTTCACAGTATCGCGAGAAATGATAAAAATCAACATCCCCACACGTTTAAAAACAAACCTTTCACATCTTGTTGTATCAGTTAGCAAAAGCTGTTGTACTGAACACCTCTGGACACCTCAGTAGATCAGTATGACACGATTCCCTTCCGGAAATTAGACGTATAACAGTTCACTCTGCTCACGATTCGATTCTGTTCACATCTTCTCACAATTATCGATTTTACATTTGATAACAGACATTCCTTGGTTATCTCTGGAGCATCAATAATGCACATTTTCTCGTGCAAGCTTTTAAACGAAAAACTATTATTTGTTTTAATTTCTAGAAATATAAATGACTAAGTGCTACCTAAATTGGAAAATTGCAGTAAACAACTGATCTTCAGTCTCAAATATAAGTCAGTCTTTAATTGCAAAACTAAACGTGTGCAAAAATGAAGCTTCAATAGATATCGCAAACTGAAAGCATGTGGTAGCGAAATTCCACAGTGCCTAGCATCACATTAATGGATTGCATCACAATGTATAGGTACAATCCTACCAGCAAGTTAGTTCAAATTTCTGCCCTTACACCCTAAAGCAAAGCAGATATGGCAGATATGACATGGTTCCACTTTGGAGAAATGGCAGGCTTGTTTAGAGCCCTAACTCCATCATACACTGACATACGTGTACTGGAATATCAGAGAAACCCGGGCTTATTGCCTAACATCGACACCCGTGCCTGACCTCACAGTCATGTTCCAACATCTAGTGGAAAGAAAAGGTACAAACTCCAAACTAATATCCATGTACACTGCTCACAAAAAAATAGGGGATGTTTAATTAGGGGATATTTCATTTTGAAATGCGCCCTAGTTTGTGTTAGCAGTTTTTAATGTAACTTCTGTGTCCACAAACATTTGGTTATATAGTGTAGCCATTAACAAACGACTTTGGGCACTCTGTGTTCATTTTGGTAACCTGTCAGTGTTTGCTTGCATGTGCAGGATGGAAAGGTGGTTTTGGTGAGACCGGTCAGGCTGGAATACAGAGATTCTCGCAAGAACACCACCAAGAGGGCTCTCTTTAAGATGGCATCCCCGTTCGGCAAAGTGGTCAACATTGCCATTTCGTACTACAGACATGAGGTGTGTGCGCGCGTTTGTGTGTCGGTGCTCAGTTTGAATGGCGAGTCATAAATCCTCATTAACATGGACATGAACTTCTGCACTCAGTAATTTGCCCTGTTGACCACACATGAGCCGAGCTCTGCTTGCCTGGAAAAAAATGCTTCCTCGTAATTAGATCTCCTGACAATAGAGTGAAAGCCAGTGAATAGTTAACGTGATGATCGCTTAAAAGGTTCTCTGATGGCGGATAATGCTGTTGTCATTGTTTCTCTGCTCTTTCAGGCTCTGCTTGAACTGGAGACTGAGGAGAAAGCTCGAGAAATGGTGAATTATTACAGGAGCAGTAAAAGGTCCAAGCTCTGTGGGAGACCTGTGTCCGTCTCCATGTACCTGGCCTTCAAAACGATTGAGGTGTGAAATCGTTTTGTTTATATTAAGGAAAAACGCTTTCTTGTTCAGATGTGTTGTAATCCTATGAGCTTAATTTTTTTTTTACAATAAAAATACATTCTTATATATGGTCAGTCTGTCCCAGGGCCACTGTTGAATGCGCTCTGTTCTGGCCCCCCTTAGTCAGATTCATCTAGCTGTGTCCTTGTGGAACTTGACCTGGCTGGAGATAACCAGTGGGACTTGAACCCATGTCTCCTGTGGTGCTGGGACTTGCCAATGCACTGTATTGAACATCTTTTTGCATAATGCTTTATTTGTTTTGTTGTAACCCCACTTTTAACCCCCATCTCGGCCAGGGTTGCCAGTGTGTTATAGGGCCAGCAGGGGTCACTGATGATCGACTCCCTCCAGCCCCACCCAAAGCGGCTTTGAAATTTAATGTAGTTTTTTTTATTGTCTTGATTTAAGCATGAAATGCCATAATTTTGTACCAGAATTTCTTATTTCTCTCCCAATTGTGTGTGTTTGCGTGTAGGAACCAAGTGGAAGAACGTTGTTTGTCAGCATGATCCCCCACTACAGACATCTGGACATGCCTCTCCTTAAACTCATGCGGCCTTTTGGGAAAATCAAGGCCTTTTCCTACAACCGGCAGTTTGGAACGGTGAGTAACACACACATTTGTCTTGCTATCCTTGTGAGGACTTTCCATGGACATAATTGTTACTGTAGTAAAATAATGCTACACCTTAACTTCAGTAACCTAAAGCAAATATTTTGGTGGCTTACTGTGGTGGGTTTCCAAATAACAGCTGTACTTAGTAGGGGAAATGGTCAGTTATTTGTCTCACACACGTCCCAGTTGGTGGAGAATACAATCCAAAAGATTTCTTTTTACAGTACTGAGACTTCTAGTCATTTCACGACGGTTCAGGTCCAGGAGTTTTGTCTCTTAGGAGACGTTTAAAGATTCAGTCACTGACGTTCTGCTTGTGAACCTTACCAATCTTAATAGGGCTCGTTAACGGGGTAGCGTTGTGTACACACCCAACGAGGAAGGGTCCCGTTTTGAGTCTTGGTCCTCTCATTTATTTACATTTATGTCATACAATCAATACAGCCTTACAGCCTTACACTTACAATCAATACTACCTTACAATCCAAGGATCCCAACTGTGGCAGAGCTGGGCTTAACCCTGGACCTTCTGCTCCATAGTCCAGTACCTTAATCACTGGGCAACCACAGTCTATACAGAGACAGTCTCCCGGTCTACGTTCAGGGAGTTTTTCCTTGTCACTGTCGCTCTAGGCTTGCCCAATTTGGGATTGGCCTTTTAAGATAATATAATATTGTAAAGCTGCTTTTAGACAATGCATTATTGTTGAACGTGCTCTAGAAATAAATTTGCCTTTGAGCTGTTCCAGATTGTGGGCAGAGCATGCTTGCCTTGTGAGAGCATTAAACTGACTGTTCGTTGGTATAGTCATATATGTATCATGTCTAATTGTAGGGTGGGGGAAGACATTTGGGCGCTTACCTGAAACTAGATTGCAGTGCTTAAATCGCAGACCTTGTGAATAGTGCCTGTACTGTAATCACTATGGGATGGTCATTGGTGTGTTAAAACATGATAAAATCCCAAACTCTCTATCTGTCGGTCAGTGTTACATCCAAATGGAGACAGCCGATTCAGCCCAGAGGATAATCCAGAGGTACTTACGCCGTCCGCTCATGTTCCATGGTGCTTCTCTAAAGATCACCAAGTGCAAGAAAGGAGACTCTCTGATTCCCTGGTGAGTTCAAACACTGCTGTTAGACTCTAAATCCAGTACGTTATTGATTGGGGGGGACGGGACGGGACGATACGCAGGTTTACATTACTATAAGTACCTGTACCTATGCAATCCAAATCATTTCAAAAGGCCAAGACGAATTCTGTTTTGCTTTAGATTGAAATATTTTTCCATCTTCCATTCTTTGTTGATGCAGCAGACCGTAACATTTTATTAAGTCTGTTCCGCAAATGTACATCCGTATGTTGTTTGGGCAACAGAACTTAACAATCTATTGGTAAAAGCATAGTGGTTCTAAGCATTAGATCAGTATGATGATTGGTTTTATTACAGTCCAATCTCTAAGATGGGCTTGCCAAAAACTAGAACACCACCGCATTAAAAATGCATGTTTGGAGTCTCATTTTATATACACAGCGCTGTTGCTTCTGTTTCCCAGGACTTCATCTGATAATTTCGAGCGTTGGTATGAATCCAGACCAGACGAAAAAACAGAGAGGAGGAGTGAGAATGGCCAGACGTCAAAAAACAGCACTGGAGAGGTAAACCGAACTAGGGTGAAGAATAGGGTCAGAATTGAAGTTTGAGTGTTCGTCTGTTTTAACTACACTATTTGAATGAAGTTGAATTTTTAGTGTATTTTTAAAGTCGTTGGTGGATATGAGAGCAGTTTAAATTGACGTCATTTAATACGTCAAATAAGACGTTTAAAATCTCTCATCTTACTCAGTTGCTCACAGAACAATGACTAGGTATTGCTAGCACTTGTGCCGAGGTTTGAAGGTTGTTTCCATCCATTTTCATTATCGGGTTCATAGATGGTCCACATACATGATGTTCAGATTTTATTTTTACTTACTACAGCCACTCAAAAATTGATTCAAATCCATTTAATAATAACAAGATTGTATTTGATAAGCACCTTTTAAAGACAACCAAGGGCACTGTAAAATAACAAATAACAGACAATCAAATAACGAGTTGTGGCTCACCTGTAAGCCGGCTGGGAAAGAAAAATATGAAGACTAGCTTTGAAAAAGGCTGCATCTGAACAAGCACCAGCTCAAAAGGAAGCCTGTTTACTGTGTTAATAACCAGTTCCTCTGTTAATAACCATTGTATTGAGATGAAAGATACTTTGCATTCCTGAGAATCTGAGGCTATATTTGTGTAGCTTTTTTATGTAACTGTACTGCATACCATTGACGTGTGTGTGTGTGTGTGTGTGTGTGTGTGTGTGTGTGTGTGTGACTCGCAGGATCGCTTGGAAGGTGCATGTGGAGATCCAGTGGCTGAGGGTGAAGATTCACAGGAAGACGAGAAAGACCAGACTCCCCTTGGCCCCTATGAACCCAACAACCCCGTGGGTAAGAGTACCTCCCAGTAGGGGTGAAAAAAATCACAGAAAAGGAAGTCGGTGTCCCAAATCGTTCCTGTATTGTTGCAGGCTTGCCCTTGCCATTTAGGACAAAATATGCCACAATGGTAACACACAAAAAAAGGCAGAGTCAAATGTATTTCTGTAGTGGTTTTTACAATGAAAGCCCAGTCCCAAACTGAGCACGCCTATTGTAGCAGTGGAAAAGAAAAACTGCTTTCCTGACAGTTTCTCTCGTTTCTGCAGGTGTTGGCTATGTGGTTGCCAGAAGTGGCTTCTTTTGTAAACTGTGCAACATCTTTTACACCGACGAGAAACGGGCCAAATCCGATCACTGCAGCAGCTTGGAACACTACAACATGCTGAAGGTGAGTGTCCAACCGCTTATGCATCATGAAGGTCAGGGGACACGTTTACAGAATGCTGCATACATGAACTGGCATCTCGGTCACAGCACCCAGAGGTACAACAGGTATAATCGAGACCCTCTTGTACATCCCTGACCAGGATAAGCAGAGGGGTAGAGGCACCAGTCACATCACAGTGCTGGGCAGGGATTACTGGTTCAGAATCTTCTCTACCATATAAATGCCCAGTACAGTACTGTGCAAAAATCCTATGCCACAATTAGATGTATTGTTTTAGCAAAATGCTCAGTTTCTCTGGTTTTAATATTTGCAGAAATTCTGTGTTTGAGTGAACTTTACATTTTTAAAACATTTATTATTTGCTGCAATGACGAGAGCATCTTGAAAGTATTTTTTGACTGTATATGACAACTGGACAAAATAAGAAGGAAGGCTATGGATTTAAATTTTCTGACCTTCATTAATAATACAAATAATAATACAATAAGTTCATGTTGCTTTTTTTGACCAAACAATACTAATGTTTGAACTTAAGAACATTCAGGAATCAGCATTTCAACCACAGCTTTTATGTGTCTTGCACTTTTCCTTAATAAATAAGATTTGGTTCAAGTGATCAACTAATGACATGATTGGAATTCATGAGGTACTGGAAGGGAATTGCTGTAGATGTGTTGATTTTATGTTCATCTATTCAGTCTATTCATTTTTCCCCCCCTAGAGCGTTAGCATGTTGTCGATGAATTTACCCGAAAAACTTCAGATTTGGATTAATCGCTCCTATTACTCTTTTCAGCTCCAGTCTTTGTGTCCTTTAGCCTTTCACCTTGTTACCCCTTCAAATAAGACAATTCCGGATCAAGCTTCTTCAGACTCTAGAAGGGTTAACTTGGCGTCTGGACGATTTAGCTATTAAGTGTACGGGGCGCTCGCACTGCTTTCCTTCCGTTTTTAAACACTGCCTGTATTCTAATCAAGTTTGTGTTTGTATATACACATCTTACACAAATGAGGGAATATTGCATTATGGGAGATTTCATTTTGAAGTATCCCCTAATTTTTGTAAGCAGTACATAGTGTAATATTGCTAAAACACTGGTATATCTAATGGTGGCCTAAGACTTTTGCACCGTACTGTATGTGATGCTTGACCCATCTGGAAGGAGGAACTTGGATTCAAACCTGGGTCACTGCAATGTAACATAATGAGCTTTCCTGGCCAGAGATGCTGAGGATGATTCACAGAGATCACAGTTGTAATGCCAGGGAATGGAATGGCCCGTCTTGTAGACTGCCGAACCTCCCAGTACGTTCTACCACCAGGATTCGAACCTGGGTCACCTCAGTGGTGTGCTAGCATCTAATCCAGTGCTTGAATTAAAGGTTAAATCCATCAAATATAGATTGGGTTTTTCTTTCCTCTGATGTGCAGCGGAAGCGTGGACATGTGGTGGAGGTGAAGCAGCAGGAAGAGGAGGAGGAGGAACAGGAAGTCGAGGAGCAGCAAGAGGACAAGGAGCAGGACAAGGACGGGCAGGACAAGGAGGAGTTGCAAGAGGACACAGCAGAAGAGCAGACAGACACGCAGGCCGATGAGCAAGTAGACGCACCAACAGACACACAGGCGGAGCAGACAGACGGCTGAACCTCAGCTTGGAGGATTTCACTCCAGTTCCCTTTTTTTTTTGTTTTTTTTTTGGGTGGGATAAAAATCGACAAAACATTCCAGCCGCCGTGTTTCCGTCTTCATTTTGTTACAGATGATCAGCTTTTTTCCTTTGGTTGTTTTATTTTTTATTTTTTGGAAGAGCCAAACGAGAGCTAGACAGTGTGCGCAATACTCTGCAGATTCTCATGAAGTCGTTCCAGCCTCTAATTTGTTTCAGGTGTCGTGTGAACAGATTAGTACTCAGTCACTGTAGCTTCTTATCAATAAAGTCTGTTTGATCTAAACGTTTCCCTGTCTCACCTGTGTAGTGTGGGGTAGAAAGGAAGGGTATTTCTCGTTTAATGAGACTGTCATCAGACCCACTCTAAATGTTGCCGTTCCTTTTAAAGTCATGCTGTATAAGACATCGGATTTATCCTGGATTGCTGAGTGGAGCCACAGGAAATTCACTTCGTTCCCAATACGGTTGTGTGTTTTTTTTTTTCTTTTTTCTCGTGGACATCCATAACTACTGGTCACGAAAATGAGGCCATATTTAAAAATGAAATATCACAGTGTGTTTTACAGAAAGTCAGCCACAACAAGGCAGCCATTAGTTACATTAGCATAATTATACTGTTATATAAAAATGTTTTATTTGTTCTTCATTGCTAATCCATGCATCCACAAAGTAACCACTAACCCACTTTAGTGTTAAAGCACAGCTGTAGTCAAATTTGAGAAATGCGATAGAACTTGGAAGCTGCTCAGGCCTGGTTCAGGGCTGTACCATGACAGCAGTTGGGAATTAGTAAAGAGAAGCTAGGAGTTTAATGAAATGGGTGTGAATCATGGGCTTTAGCGTTCAGACTGCTTGGGACTATACACTTAAAATCTGCTTTAAAGCCCCAGCTAACAGTCTCTCAATGAAGCCCGTGTGCCTCTGGGTGCCTTTGTACAATCGTGTATCTGTTAAAGAGGTAGGACCGTCACACTTTGAGTAAAAGAATTGGGATATCTTATCATTATGAGCCATGACCAGCATGAATGAAGTGTGGGTTGATGTATTCTCCACAGTGAGAAATGTCTTTTTATTTAATATATGCATGATATATATGACTCATACGTGAAAATCTGTTTCCTCTGTCTGTACAGTGAATTACCGACTGTGACTGGTGTAAATAAGCTTTAAAGATCTCTTCAAATCCATACAAAGATTTTCTATTGATGCTCTAACTTGGCCACGGCGGCTCGGTGGGGTAGCACCGCCGCCTCACAGCAAGAAGGCCCCGGGTTCAATCCCAGGGTGGAGCGGCCTGGGTCCTTTCTGTATGGAGTCTGCATGGCCTCCCCGTGTCTGTGTGGGTTTACTTCGGGTTCACCAGGTACCTCCCACAGTCCAAAGACGTGCGTTAGGTTAACTGATTAAACTTGATTGGCACTGACCAAAGTGTATATTCAGGACAAGTCACAGGGCACCCTATTTTAGAAACAAAAGGGAAAATGACATATCTAAATACCCCAGCAAGTAATGGGTGAGGGGACCAATCTTTTAGGCTATGTCTGGAAATATGGCCGCCATCTTGAGAGCCATCATACAAGTTTTTCCGATGGGAAAGTGGTCGTGTAGCTTCTCAAAGAAGTGCAGCACCGTCTCAGAGATCGATTGCGTGGTTCAAAAGTGAAACGCACAACGTTCAACACTTTTGTTCAGGCCAAAATTGACTATTGCATAACCTTGTGTGTGTCACATGATGATGGAGACGTAAAATCTTCCTTACTCTGCTGGAGATATTGCAATGTTTGTTGTTGTTTTATTTTGGCAACGCGAGTCATGCCCAATTTCCAAGTACTAATTACATTCTTTAGGTTAATTTGCATCTCTTAAGTATCCCGGTGTGAGTGGATCCTGACGATGGACCGTCACCCTGTGCTTCCTGTTGGGACCTGGCAACCCGGCACTGGATTAAAAGGATATGGACAGTGAATGAATGAATGCTTCTCAAGAGAACATCAGTAGCAACATGAGTAAGTTTATTGACATTTCACCGAGCATTTAAATTAACCAATACAAAACCACTAGCATTCAGACCTGCTGATGATTGGAAGCAGTAAGGAGCTCTGTTTTATTTCCTGATATATGAATCTGCCGCAGCCGCCATCGCTCAGCCTTAACAGTTTTCCATACAGTCGGTGATACCATGCAAAAGTAAAACCAAACATTAATGTGCGTTTTACTCCACTGCTCACAAAAAGGATATTTCATCATGGGAAATTTCATTGTGAAGTGTCCTTTCATTTTTGCGAGCAGTATATAGCATCAGGACATAAGAGTTTATTCATAGAACAGTACCGAACACTGTAGTGACAAACATTCACTAATAAACAAGAGTAGATTCTGCTTCGTACCTGTGCATGGTTTGGAGTGTGAGAGCAGATTAGTGCTTGGTGATCAGCTCCACCAACAAAAAAACCCGATTAATATTATGTAGCCAATAAAATAACCTGCTAATAATAGAATAGAATAGAGACTCCTCAGCACCATCTACCCAAAATCTGTCCTCCCCGTGTCTGCGTTGGGTTTACTTCGGGTACTCCAGCTACCTCCCACAAAGTCCAAAGGCGTGCGTTAGGTTAACTCATTACACTAAACTGGCACTGACCTTAGTGTATAGACAGGGTGAGTCAAAAGTCACAGGACAGCCTTTTATTTCAGAAACAAAAGGGAACATGAGATTATATAATATAATAAAAGAGACACATCAACACCATGGACTCCACCAGACCTCTGAGGTGTCATGTGGTGCACCACTGCAAATCCAGTACTGTAAGTTGTGAAGCACCTCCCACTCATGCTAGATCGGATTGAGATCTTGAGAATTTGGCTCCTTGAAACTCCTGTTCCTTTCCAGGTAAATGATTTAGCAGAAGCTAAATTTATCCAGGTCAACTTTCAATTGATACAGTCTTACAATCCAAGCAATTGTGCTGCTCAAAAACCCAGCAGTGGTAGCTTGGCAGAGGTTGCATTTGAACCCTCATCCATAGTCCAGACCCAAACAATTGTTGAGTATAGCAGAGGGTGCATTGTCCAGCTGAAGGAGTCCACTGCAATTAGGGAGAAGCTTGCTGCCACAAATGGGTGCACTTGGTCTGCTGTGGTGTTTAGGTGGCACGTGTCTAAAGTCACATCCACATAAATGTACAGCTCTGAATACAAACCATAAACTCGGCTTAAAGGCAACCATTGATCGCTTGTCACTGTTGGTGCATTCACTATACGTTTTAGGTTTCAAAATGAAATGACCTCATTGCATTATGGCTCCTTCATGCCGATGTAGTGCCCTAGACTCTATGCCTGCGACTGGCATTTTGGTTTAGAAAAGAAGAACGTGCCATCTCGTGCCATGTGCGATTTGGAACATGTCCACATCAGAATCATGACGGTAAGGTCTCACACTCGAGTTCTAAAATAATGAACAAACCATGCACTGAAGCAAAACCACTACAGGTCTACACTCGTTCTGTTTCCTCCTGTATACAGAAACATTAGTGCTGTCCAGTTGCCAGTTATGGAAATATTTCATGTCATTTAATCACATTTACACTTGCTCCTATTTGACCCTAAACAATAAACAATCATACCAGTGCTACAATAACACTATGAACATCATCACAATGCATTTATTACATTTTAATAAATATGAACCATTACTATGCCTGGGTGGTGCAGCAGTATAATACGCTAGCTCCCCAGTGAGGAGACCAGGGTTCAAACTCCTGTGCCGGTCGACGGAGTGCGTTAGTATGTTTAGGTGAAAGAGGATCGAATCTGCAGGAATGAGCAACCCGTATAAGAAAGTGTCTGAATGAGGCAAACTTAAAATTGCAAGTAAAAGCATTTCATCCTTACAACAAATCATTGGTCAGAGAATGAGCAAGAACTAAGAAAATCCAGTCCTGAACGTAGGCGTGTCTTGCCTCACATTAGGAGTGCTCAAGACCCAGATTTCTAATATCTAAAGCCAGTCCCAAATTGTGCAAACCTAGGCCACAATTGAAACGTTGTAAGGAAGAAACCTGGGCAAGATCAAGATTCAAAAAGGGACCTTGTGTGTTATATGGTTGCTAAATGGTTAAACATATTATAAAATCCAGCAACCCTCTTTAACTTGCAAATGGTATGATCTAAGCAATTGCTTTGTGGCTCACGGACTCGGCATGAAAAGTTTTCTCAGATTTGTTGATTTCATCCCAGTTTTTTTGGGGGTTTTTTTTATCGCGAATTGAATGCTATGAATTAACGACTTCATCAAAAAACCGACTGTAACTGGCAACATTTTTCAACTAGTCTTCAACTTATGGAGCCCATTAGCATTGAGAGGAAAAACAATGGTTTTGCAAATTTTAAGTTTGCCCTATTTTTCTGCCCAGGATTCAGTCTACGCATGTTTGTCTATGTAGTTAATATAGAGATAAAATAGTACAATGACATCACTATTATTGTTATGACATCAAAACAATCCATTATGTTATTAAGGTTCTAGAGCATCTGACCGTCTTTAATCTTACAGCGAAATGGTCGTTTTAGCTGCTGAGTACGTTATATCGTCCTATTAAGATGTACACTGGATAATAAATCTTGACGTGACCCTTCTACAAAATGTAGCTACTTGACCAAAAATGTTACAGACTGGACATGGAAAAAACTGTAACTTAAATGATTTTTGTAGACTTCCCACATTCATTGGTAGTGAAAACGTTCTAATATATATATTAGTACATGCCATACTAACTATTAATGACATCCATTAGACCAAAACCAATGAATGACTCGTCGTCACATTGTTTAATAAAGAATCTACATAAAACAGATTGTCATCGAGAAGAAATAGGACATTACTTTGTCAGAAGGAGAACAAACCATGGCACTGTTCATCAGAAATCCAACCTTACAAAATCCTGACCGAATCGACCACGTCACCTACGGTCATGGAATTATACATTTAAAGTGTATACTAACAATACACTGAATAAAAATGCAACACCATCAACTTCATATGGCTTCTATTAAGGAGTAAGAAAATCGAAGGCTTTTACACACGTTGAGGCAATAATATACGAGACGTGGTCCTAATGACACCACATATTAATAACATATAACAATATCATTCTGCATAAGGACTACGCAGATTATTCTAACACACATTCACACTTTGTACGGTTTGGCAAAGAACTTTTTAGCTGCAAGTGAACTCTTCTGAGCTCATGGCTATGCCATATTATAAATATGAAATGCATTCATTTAGGCTCGTCTTAAACTGGGTACGCAGGGAACGCGGTAGATCCAATCCAGCATTGGTTGGACATTTTTCAATACTGAAGGTTTCTCAGCCTCTTTAGTGCAGGGAGTAACGTTTTTAGTGAAGTTCTAAGTCCGGTGCTATAGCCTTCTGCGGTAACTTCATTCAGCTGGAAAACACTGTGTCTGGCAGCTTTAGTCATCCAGCAATATGTGGCGTGGCAAATTGATTTAGGTAAACTCCTGTTGTAAATTTTGTTAGTTGGTAGCGACGCCTTGTGGGGGCTTAATTTATGATTTATCTAATGTGCCTTTAGGTTGAAAAACCCTGTTGTGACGAATACACTGCTTACAAATATTAGGGGATATTTCATTATGGGATATTTCATTTTTGTGAGCAGTATATATAACTGGTAAAACCCGCTGTGATAAATCTAGTCGCCCAAAGAAGCTCTTTATCTAGCATAGATTCATTCGTTGATTATCTTCCGCTTAATCCACACCACATGGGGTTGCGGGCCAGCTGGTGTCCAGCCAGAGACACCAATTAACCTAACATGCATATCTTTGGACTGTGGGAGGAAACCGGAGTACCCGGAGTAAACCCACACAGACACGGGGAGGACATGCAGACTCCACCCTGGGACTGAACCCGGGACCTTCTTGCTGTTAGGCAGCGGTGCCACCCACCGAGCCACCGTACTGCCCACTAGCATTTATCCTTAATGGTAACTTTATCCATCCTAGGAAGACGTTTTGTGGTATCTTCAGCCAGTTAGTAAAAACCTCTGGTTTGATCTAGCTGCTTGAACTGTTCATCTGACCCCCAAATAAAAATGAATCGGACCATTCAATGTCCAAGTTATTCGAGTAAAGAGTTTCAATTCTGTGGTTTCACTATTTCCCTTGTGTTTCAGCATGTTACAATGCTCACAAAATCGAGGGGATATTTCAAAATGCATATGAAGCGATTAAAAAAAAGCGTTTGATTTTATTTCACTAAACAAGATCATCAGAAAAGCAAGATAAAAGTCAAAGATAGTTTGATTATGTAAATGAGATTCAAGCTCAATTACTGGGATTGATTAGTAAGTGAGATATTCATGGGGGTAAACAGAAGCAGGTCAAACTGGACTAGAGTGCCCCCATATTGTGTTCAGTAGGGTGTATGGTCACCTAAGAGTGTCAAAACACCCTGACAGTGATGGAGCATGAACAGGATCAGATTATCCAGCAGTTCACGAGATCCTCTTCATATTCATTTTGAGAAATCTAAATTTTGTGAGTAGTGTACTGGTGAATTGCAATAGATGGCGACTTGATAAATGGTTGAAGGGTGATAATTAGTGTCGGTAACATCATCCTCTTTCCCCATCTATGTTTTCACACAAACACCAGTCTGCTGTGACATCGACGGAACTGATTTAAAAATATTTGACAGTACAGTTAAATTGTTCCTGTAACTGGTCAGGAATCTTCTCTACATTTAGAGTATGAGAAACGTGCAGTATAAACCCTGCTGTGTAAGCACTAAGCATAAGCAGCAAATATTCAAATATTAATATATAATATAGAGAACTGACAGGATCAGCGAGTTGTGCTAAAGCTTTGAGCTGTGATTATCCAATCATTATTTAAGTGAGGACGTACAGACACACAACGATGTATGAAACGATAGCAAAAATATTCATTCTTGAATCAATAAGTCAATACAAGGTTTGGAATTCGATTCCCTGCACTACAGTTAATTGAGCTGAAGTTTTTAGCTTTAGTGAGAAAACTTTATCTGAGCTACAAATATCAAACCAGTTAACCAGTCAAATGGATTGTACACTCAACTGGCAGATAGTCTGTGCAAGTTGTGTCTTTTGGAGGTGTGAAGAACTGAGAAGAAAGCCTTTGTGACCATGGAGAGAACATGCCAAACCCCAGTAACCAAAGGTGAGATATTAAGGCTGGGTCTTTACAGAGCCAGTCTTACCTGTTATTGACATGCAGCTTAGAACTGACTCCATTTATTCCCAACCCTGAATCTGAATGGACTCTGAACACTACTCCTTTCAGCAGTATGACGTTGGTTGCGCAGTATGTGAGAATTTTCATTTTGGTATACTACTACAATTGGAATAGATTCTGAGACCAGTAGTTCATTCCCTTCTAAAATAAATTGGCTGTAGTTTTGAGTCTCTCTAGCTGCATGAGATCAGCCTATAAACTGTGGTGCATTGTGGGACGCAGTTTGGCATGCCGGGTGCCTAGTAGCATAATTCGTTGGGAAACTGGTATGATTAGTACATGTTTTTAAAACTAAAGACAAAACACTAAAGGGGGGAATTTACAGACAATACAGGAAGAACTCTGCTCTTTTCGTTTGGTTCGTACCGTTGCGAGCTGCCTTTTAGGGCGAGTTCTCCTCCCCGTTACGCCGAGGCGAGTCGTAGCGCATGATCTGGCGTGGCGTGCCGTATCCCGTCATGCCCGACTGAGAGGCCCCGCGATTGCTGCCCATCTGTAGGCCGATCAGGGTGCGACCATGACGCAGCTGCTCCTCTGAGAACTCCCTCCGGTTGCCTTTAGCTTTCCTAAACACACAGAAACATGGATTTGTATGGCGGAAGAGATTAATGTCAGTTGACTCCTGTTAGGCAGAAAGGCATTATGGGTATCACCTGCGAAACCAGTCCTTGTGTCCATGGTAATGTCCATCATCTTTGGTCAGAGCTTCACTTCCCAAAGCCATGAGTGTTCTCTGAACAGCTGCCATATCCTTCCCTATAATGACATATCAGACACGGTCAAGTTTTGCCATGCAACTTGAAATCATAACCTATTAAGTGATCATTTTCCAGCTTTAGTTCCACATATGCAGTACTGGGCAAAAGTATTAAGCCAGCATTAAATCAGATATTTTAGCAATAATATAATGACCATATATCACAGTCATTGATTAGACCCAAAAAAGTCTAACTTGGCTTCGACCTTTCATAATGCTTTTTTTTCCTGTGATTTTTCAAAAACTGTGCCTGCTATTGTTTCTTTCTTCAGTTTTAAAAGCATACAAATGACTTGGATTTTCTGTTTCTTTCTAATAAATAGATTGATAAATAATGCTGTATGGTCAATATACTTTTGCTAATGCAATAAATGTATAAAATAAATACAAAATAATGTATAATAAATAAGATAAAAAAGAGACTATAAATGAGTCTTATGGTGTTATTCTGTCCAGTAAACAGTCACTAAAAGAGAGAGAGAGAGAGAGAGAGAGAGAGTGAGTGAGAGAGCGAGTGAGAGAGTGAGAAAAGGGGTGAGAGAGAAGCGAGAAAGGAGACAGAGAGAGAGAAAAAGAGAGAGAGTGAGAGAGAAAGAGAGAGAGACTCTACACACACACACCTGTCACCAGTTGAGGGACAGAGAGTGACCAGGTCAGCCAGCACATACACACATATCCACACACACACACACACACACACACACACACACTTATATACATATACATATATATTTTATTTGATTTTACTGTTGTTTCTGCTATTGTATTGTATTTTATTTTGTAATTTACATTTATTATACTTTCTTTTTGTAATTTTTATTTTGTATATGTTCTCTGTTTTGTACCCAAGCTTTGGGCAATACGAATGTAACATTTGTCATGCCAATAAAGCTTTTAAAATTGAAATTGAATTGAGAGAGAGAGAGAGAGACAGACAGAGCGCTAAAGGGTTTCTGCATTAATGAGTCCCCAGGTATTTCACGAATGGATTATCAGAACACATTTGTACTGAGTAAATGAGAACGATGCTGCCGTTGGACATTTCCTGCTGCCTAAAAAGGAACTAATTTCACCCACTGACAGCTATCAAATGACCCAGACTTGCTGTAACATAAAACACCTGCCTCGTAGCTTCTAACAGCACAGCTTTGCAGTTTACAGGTTCTGCTATTTATCTTTTTATATTCAGTGCTACATAAAAGCAACAACAGCAGCAATCGGAAGGTTCAGTTACTGAGTCAGGGTCCTCCGAGAAATACAGCGCACAGGACAGGGCGACATGATGGAGATCACTGTAACAGCAGCCACTAGGTACGCTGCATGTGCCCTGTGAATTCCGACCGAATGTTTAAGAGACGATGGATAAATGGGTTTAAAATAGTTCTTCATTGTTTGGTTATTTTAGTCAATATTCTGACCTTGGATTTAAAATGTATTTTATTGCACTTCATTATTGTACACTTTGGACCCAGCTACCATTTTTCTCACTTTCTGTTTCAGCGGTTAAGTGCATTTGTGCCTCACCTCATATCACCTCACATGCTTCATCATGATTAGTGCTGCTTTCATTTCTGGCATTTCAGGTTGGCACTGAATTATCGAGCCTTTTCTGGTCACAGTACACGTGTGTGTTTCCTTTGATCTTTGCTATCTCTGGACTGGCTTCTAGGTTTGAGCAGCTGGGATGTCAACTCTGTTGACTTTGTAGATTACTTTGCCGCACACCTTCCCCGGCCGACTGCTGGACTCATTGGGCTCATGACCTGCCTGCCTGGTTGTTTGGCTGTTGGTTCCATCTTTGAACCTTGATCGATCTGTTCTGTTGGTTCTTCTGCTGGTTGCTCCTTCAGACCTGTTGTGGCTGCTCTGACTGCTCATCTCTGGGTTTTGTCGCTGACCTGTGTTCATTCTCCATACGGGTTATGCCATGTTCCGAAATCTGCACTCGACCTCGAGTTTGCTGACGCTGCCCCTGCCTCGCTCTGAATTTGCTAAATAAACCTCTGTTTATCCAGTCCTGTGTCTGTTATAAAGTGTTTTCCTTCTGAACCATAACAAGGGGCTCTTAAAGAGAATTAAGGCATTGCCTACACTGTTACTCAATTCTACACAAGGTCTAAAATTCACCTGTGTTTCTCTGTGTGTGTGTGTGTGTGTGTGTGTGTGTGTGTGTGTGTGTGAGAGTTATACCTTCCCACAAGTCCACAGTCTGAAAGATGTCTCCTCTGGTGATGCCATACACTTCAGCTGCCCCCAGGAACTGGGAGATCTTTTCCATCTGCTTAAAAGCCATCTTGGTTTCTGGAATCTTCTTGATGGGCTGCATGTGACTTGGATAGAGACTGTTAATGAGACGGCACAGAATCTGTAGCGAGGAAGAGAACATGAGGTAATCCATCAGCCATCAGATCAAAACAGAACATTATGAGTGTTCTGACTAAAGATTAACCCCTGTGGTGCCTTCAGTCTCAGCATTGGGGGGTGAGTGGTCTGAGATTGACTGGCTTAGGCTTGTGCATTGTACTCTGTGGGAATAGATGTCGTGGCTGCACAGACTTGATGTAGACAAAGTTCTTGCAGCTCCTGAGAACCTGGGCTTGAACCCTGGAGTGGGCTTATAACACGAATGTTGGGTGGTGCACTTCCAGAACCCTGCACGGGACTGTCCAGGTAGCACTGTCAGATGAACCCTGTCTGTTCTGGAGTAGGATTACTTTCACTTGTTCAATCTCATTGTTTTCCAGACTTCATCTCACACATAGGTTATGATTCCACTTAAACCTATTTTTAAATTCATAGACGTCAGACTGTTTTGCCCATCGTTTTTGGAACGTCTGTGGGATGTCTTTGACAGAAATGCAGTCACATTTTGTAAAGAGCTCTGGCTTCATCTTAAACATGACAATAAACATTAAAGGCATTAAGTGTTTTGTGAATATTGGCTTTGTTATCGATCAGCTCCTTCAGCCTTGCGCAATGTTCTCGCTGTGGTTCTTGGTTGGTTTTCCTCCATTTGTAGATAAATTGCCCAATTCTTCTAAGGTCGACTAAAATCTGTCTTGACCAGTGCATGGTTTACACAAGCAGAACCCTGATGAGAAAAGTAACCTTAGGTGCACATTCTGTGCATTTTTTTTTAGTTCATATTCATCTCTACCACCCCACTTCTGTTAATGTGAAAAACTGAACTGGAAAATAATTTGTCCAGAGGTTCATTACTTTAGTGTAAATCAGATTGCGTTGGCAGTTATAGGATTTGAGAATCAGATGGTAGTTGTGACTAATTAGAAGTGTAATGTAATATTAAGGACAGTAGGTCCAGCTCACTCCAAAGGTTCACCATTATTTTTCTGCACCTCTATCTTATTCCTTCTCCTCACCGTTCCATCCATGAGCCACATCTGGAAGTTCTGTTTGCCAGGTTCTGGTCGCTGCACATCATCTCCACATTGCAGTATGATCCAGTCCACCAGTCGGGCCTCGAGTTCAGGATCGTACTTCTGGTCGATCTTCTCCTGCACTTCACGGCTCAGGCCGTAACTCGGCCCCCGGTTTGCCATCAGTACCGAGTAACACTGATCGTCTTTATGCTCACGAGTAGGACTGTTGGAATAATGGAAGCAAATACATGTTAGTGCACAAGAGTCACATATTAGGCTGCATTAAAAATCAACAGATGAATCCACAAAGCCAATCATAGTTTTGATTTATATGACAATATATGCTAGATTTGTTAAGAACAAAGGTGAGTATGAATGTTGATTTCTATTGTTCATAAGATGTTTTATATTGGTCAAAAACAAATATGGAGCATTTCTAATTCCATCAACTGTTTGTGTCTGAACGAGGCAGAGTGAGCAAGAGTGTGGGGTAAGGAGGGTCTGAGCATATCAATGCGCAGCTTTACAGTGAGATAAGATTTTACCCAGCTTAAATAGTCCAAAATTTGGAAGATCAATGTATGAGACACTGCAGTATCTCGGCTACTGTATGCAATATATTGTGTAGTACATAAGTACAGGTAGGCACCATTTTAAACGACCATCCGTTTAATGTCCACTCACTTTAATGTCGGAGGTTTTAACATTTATAATAAATTACAGTAGGAAGCAAAAGCAGTCTTTAAACTCAGAACATTTTAGTTGTAAACAGCTGGTTAAATTAAATAAGGTTTAGCAGAAATATTTTACTGCCAGAAATATAACTTATGTCGTAGGTTAATGTTTTCCTTATATACACTGCTCACAAAAATTTGGGGATATTTCAGAATCCAACAAGATCTGCTGGACAATCTGATCATGCCCCATCACTGTCAGGGTGTTTTGACACTCTTGGATGACCATACACCCTACTGAAAAGTCAATATGGGGCCACTCTCGTCCAGTTTGACCTGCTTCTGTTCACCCCATGAATATCTCACCAACTAATCAATCACCATCACTGAGTTTGAATCTCATTTACATAAACAAACATCTTTCTTTGACTTTGATCTTGTTTCATGATATTAAATCAAATGCTTCAAATCGCTTCATATTCATTTTGAAATATTCCCTCATTTTTGTGAGCAGTGCATTTTATATTTTCCTAAATATTGATTTACTTTGCATTAGCTACGTGCTACGTAGTACTATGTGTAAAAATAAAAAAGTTTGTACTCTTCTTAACTTGACTCCAAGCGCCATGCCTTCTTCATCTGCACACACCTAGAAGTGCTGAGTGCCAATCATGTGACCGCTGTGACTTCCTATTAGTAGCTCCATGCTGGATTTACCTACTCAGAGGTTTAAAATGTTTACTGCACTGCCTGTTCTGGAAATGAGTGTTTCTTCAAGTCAGCTCATTCCCTCTTGGTTGTGTGCAGCCAGCAAGTTCCCTTATATTGCTGTGTGTGTGATCATTAATGTTTGCTGGTCACTAAAGTACCACAGTGTTGTGTTTTTTCAGGAGGAACTGATGTGTGTAACAGTTTAGATTTTATATGCTGTGTGGATGTTTTTGTATCTTTTGCGCTCAATTGTCTTGTGGAAATACCCTTTATTATTTAATATTATTACATCCCAGTAAATATAAACGTATTACGCATAATGTGCAAAATCAAAAGTTGTTTTTTTACGTCAGGAATTAGAGTTGATAAGCACAGAGAGCATGCTGGTTAAGCTGTCTGGGCCAATCAGATCCAGAGAAATTTCACATGCAATTGCAGGGATAAATTTACACAAAATAGCTGCTTAAGTTAAGGAACACGAAACGAAGCTGTTCGGTAAAATGAATACTTTTCATCAGGACTAACGCGATATAGCTAAACGGAACAGAAGATTTATATCTTTTTTGATTATAATAAACACTATACTAAGCAAAAAAACAAACAAACAAAAAAAAACCAATCCAATTATTTTATACCGATTATTGTTCATCATTTTCACAATGGTTTATGTGTAATAGGATTCTGGGTAACATTAAAACAAAGGTGCCTTTATGTAATTCTATTCTATGTTGAGCTTGTACTTCTTATGTACTGTACTATATTATATCAGTTAGAAATTGTGTTATTAATTAGAAAGAGTCGATATGTCCGAAACGACGGCTGGTAAAGGGTTAAGTGTTGGTAAAAGCTCCTCTCCAGCTCCGAGTGTGTCCTCTGTTCACTGTTGATGTTGCACCATTGCGCATGGCGTCTCACAGCAACATTCAACATTTAACATTTCATCATTAACAGATTTATGCAAAAGCATCAACGAGTGCACGTAACGAAATCATCAGACTCAGATATCCATCCAGTGTATCGGTCTGAGCTCGGGTGACGCACAGATCCCAAATGCAAATCCATAAACAATAAACATTTCTGCATCTGATACAGAAACGGAGCGTCAGGTGCGCACCCACGTTCCGCCATGTATTACACATAAACCATCTCATATAAAACCCGAATCATGCATATATAGAATAGGTGTGATAAAACAGGATGTTTAGACTCACCCCTCCTACAGTCCGCTCCGTCTGTTTCATTTGGCACTGGGTAGAGCAGCATCACGATTCAGTTCACTGTATCGGTTCCTCCGAATCAACGAATCCCTTGAACAGACTCGAAATGTTGGGAAATGTGAAGTTAAAATGTAAACAACTAAAAGCAGAGGCGCCAACAGACTCATGTTGGGGACTGTGGTAGCCTAGGTACTGGACTCTGGACCTGAATGGACCTGATGGTTCAAATCCCACCTCTACCAAGCTGCAGGTGGGTCCTTAAGCAAGACCCTGAACCCACCATTGCTTGAATTGTAAAGGCTGTACCAGTTGGAAGTCACCCTGGATAAGGGCGTCGTCTAAATGCCGTAAGTGTGAATGTTATTTGGGCGCATGCCCCAGTAAACTGTCGCTTTGGCCCATGGTGTTAAGAAACCAATTTAATGGCGCACGGCTGAGCGCTGCTGGAGAACTACAGGACCCGCTGTTTGACGAGCTCGTGCTCAAATTCACCACAGGACACTACATTTCCCATCATACCCCAGCATCTTTCCAAAAAGCTTGAGCGGCTAACACTCACAATAATGTGTACTTTTTTTTTGCATAAAAAAGGAAAAAAAACTTAACTCCCCTACAATTAAAATTAGGTTAAAAAGATTTCAATTATGCAACTGCAACAAAATCTGTAATAAATATCGATCTATAACGAATTCACCAAATTTAAAGTGCTAAACGCTATCTAACGAGCGAGCCGCGGTGGCGTGGTGAGAAAATCCTGGGTTCGATCCCTGATACAATGGTCTGGGTCCTTTCTGTGTGGAGTCTGCTTGTTAGGTTAATTGGTTTCTCTAAAGTGCCCCTGGCGTGTCAGCGTGTCAGTAGGTGTTTTGTCCTACCAGCGATTGGTGCCCTCTCTAGGATTGTTCCTGCCTGGCACCCTGTGCTGCTGGCTAGGCACGGGCTTTCCTACAAACCTGAGCAGGATTGAGCTGGTTAAGAAAACAAACAAGCTCACTGAGAATAAAAGATGTGTGTCTAACACACAAAATGACACAATATATGAAAGAATCAGGGTGCATGAAACAGTTGCAGAAGGTTAAGTTTTTTTTTATTGTGCAAACTGCAAAGTATTCAAAACAGAACCGAAAGAAGAGATACGGCGTTTTGCCCTGGTAAGACATACCTCGAGCTTCCTGTGCTTTCAGCTTTTCTCTGAACCGCTCTCTCCTGACTGGATTGTTACCGTAGTAACAACAGCGGCTCACCAAACTTTGCAACATATAACCTGGTCGCATCATATTAAAAAACTCCTTTCTCTACACAACGTGTTCCAGCTGTGGTTTCTGCTAAACTAGGGTGGCATGGTGGCATGAAGTATTCATACTGAATGGCAAATTTAAACTGGTATGGTGCCCAGCACTAATTTTACACTGTAAACTGGCTTCAGTTTGATGCCGCTCTGTATAAGCGCTTCAGGGTGCCGTAAATGTAAACTAGCAAGCTCGTTAAGTTCTTACAAACACACCAGGAAGTGTGCCCAAACTAGCCCATGCCAAATCAGAACGGCTGGATGAAATGAGCTATATGTAAGTTTGCTCCTTGCAGGCAAACATCATAACTAAAACATGCAACAGTACCAAACATTAGCACGATACCAATATGACCCCTGTAAAACAGACCCTCTGTGCTTCACCATACAGGTACATTTTTGTACCTTTTCCTATAATCATCTCAGTCCCAGTTGGAAGTTCCAGGCTCCTGCCCTCTTCTCTTCCCATCATCCCATGGTTGTGAGCTTTTCGATGAGGTCGTCGATGGTGTAGACGATGAGTTTGATATCATCCTGCTGAGACAGACGATGGCAGCCGTGCTTGCGCAGGATGATGTCGATGTCATTGCTCAGCACCCGCTCTGCCACATGCATGGAGACGTGCCAGGGTACACTAGAGTCCTGCAGGCAGTGGATGAGCCGTACTGGGCAGGAGATGGGGATGGGGCCCTGTAACACACAGTGGCTCTGTGCCTCCCTTAGGAAGTCCACACTTAGAGAGTACGAGCCTTCTTTATTGTACTGGGTGGGGTATGACCAAAATCCACGCTCTTCAATCTCCTTCTTCGTCTGTGGAACACGAATGAAAAGCAGTGGTGTTACTAGAGATTAATCTGGGGTCGGGGGTAGACGTTTGGGAGTCTAGAGGTAAGGCCCCTCAGACAACTGAAAAACGATCCGAAGGATTATGAAACTAGCATGAAATTAAAAACATACAACTATTTGGAGAAATTGTCTTACAGCAGCAAATTTTTGTGTACAGACGTGTTACTCAAAATTTGGACTAGGTACAGATCCTAACTACTGTCCATCCACAAGAGGTAATTCCCAATTTAAGTTATATTAAGTATCAACCAAAGAAATTTTAAAAGAAAAATCAAAGTCCACTACATCCCCAGAACAAAAGGATAATTTGTAAAACCCCATCAAAAAGGAAAAAAAAAAACAACTAAATTGTTTCAGGTTTCAGGAAGGTTCTGAGGCAGCAGTGCCCTACCTAGATCCTAGTGCATCAAATTTAATTAGACAGAACAAGACCGAATAAATAAGGAAAAACTCCTCATTCCTCATTCCCGCTTACTTGAATAGGCAGGGCATGAAAGGCTGTTACGAAATGATCTGCGGCTGTAGAAATGCCCACCAGAGCAGCAACCTTTTCCGGCCTGGCCAGTGCTGCAAGCAACATCAGCCATCCACCCATACTGCAACCTACCAGGATCTACAGCAGGGAACATTAGCAGAGAGGAATAAATACCGAATAAACATAAGTAACCAGAGATAAACATTCTAAACAATTACTTAAACGAAATTAGGAGTCAGCGCTGTTGAAAATCTGCATTACATTCTGTGAAACAGGACATGAAACTTTCCGGATGTTAACCGGACATTAACGCAGTCATATAAGAGCTTCGATATTTTGTATGCCATGTTTTATTTTATCTTACATACAATGTACCTGCAACTAAAATTAAAATTTAAAAGTTGTTGATTTCTGCCTTCCCGGTCATGTCAGTAGGAGTCGCAAGGGTGCACTCGTACTAGTGTTCTGTCATTCAGACGTGAATAACAGGTATATAAGACAGCCTTTTATTTCCTATTATAATTCTTAAGACCTTGGACGTTAAGCAAACAGATGTTGTATGAATGGCTGCTCAGCGGTGCACACACTTAAGAGATCAGTCGTTTTAGAGTAACAATTACAAACCTTCTCAGATAACCAATCATCTTCAGGATCACACAACCAGACATGATATGTAGTTTTTACAAAAATGAGGGGATATTACAAACTGAAAATTCCCCATAATGAAATATCCTCTAATTTTGTGAGCAGTGCAATTAAATGTTAAAACAAATTAAAACTTTTTCTGTGAGGATTGGTTCCAAGTGCTCCATGAATTATGATGGTATGATACGCACCGACAAACCAGAATTGAATTCATCGTTACCCAAGAAGTTTAATATATAGTGTACGTAGCATAGCGTAGCCTTCCTTAAACAAAAAATGCTTACATTAAACTACAGTTATGATAAAGCGTTAAATATGTAACTTATTAAATGATGTATTGAAAGTGGAAAAAATATTGCAAGACCATGTTTTTTTTTTTTACACGACATTTCCCAGCACTCATCACACTTGATAAAACGTTCTGCTTTCTAATAGAACTTTCCAAGCATTTCCAAGTTTTCATATCAAAGATATTTTCATGTCGTGTAGACCAGACGATCATGATCGTGCTTTGGCTTGTTTTAGCTGATTCGGTACAGTTTTTGGCTCATACAGATTAATACGATCAATATGTTGATTTTTCCTGGCAGAAGGAAATAAAACACTGAATTCTGAGCGCTCCTCTGCCAGAGGACATGTGCAGGGCAGCAGTTCCATGCTGGTCCAAATCAGAGGTCTGTTTTGATATTTCCATGTCAAACGTCTGTCAAGTTAGGAACTGATTTTATTAAGTGAGCCGTTCCTGTTCTCAAAGCAAACTCAAATCCTCCCTCACCTGCGGTCCATCTACCAGCTCGTCTAACACGTACAAGACGTCCTTCTTCCACGTGCCGATTTTGTAGTCCGACACTTTCCCTTCAGACGCTCCACAGCCTGAATAATCAAACCTGAGGAGAGGCGATGAAGTCATGCAGTGGTACAAATGAGCAGATCCTCATCATATTAGACTGGCATTTTACCTTAGTGACTTACAACTTATACAATCTTCCAGCCCTAGCTATTGTTCCATAAGGACCTTGCTCAAGGACCCAACTGTGGCAGCTTGGCAGACTTTCTGGTCCTTTCTAGTCCCATAATTGCTGATATTTTTTTAAGCACATAAAGGAACAATCAAATGAGATAATAATACAGGTTCAACATCTGTATTACGTTTTCCATTGAAAAATGGATTTCAACCAGACATTCCCATAGTCGTTTTAGGTTACTCTACAACAGACTAGGATACCTTCATTTATTAAGTCCTGTAGCTTAGCTGCTTCGAAAAGCTGAAATGCTGTAATATTACTCTCAGACCCATACACACTCTTAGCTGGTGCTGTAAATGGGTTTGCAGTGTGATCGGAGACACTGGTTACCTGAGGAATGAGTGACCCAAAGATTTGCAGAACTCATGCAGAGCTTCAGCTTTCTGCCCATCCATGCTGGAAGCAAATCCAGGGAGGAACACCATGCCTGGATTCTTCCCCTTCAGCTTCCTGTAAGCAAGCTTTGCCAGGCCAGGACGTGTGGCATACTGAATCGAGGATTTACATCTGACTCCTAAACAGAGCAAATGCAGTGGCTTAATTGAACAGCACTGTTTGTAGTTTGGTGGCACAACGGTTACGAAATTTGACTACAGACCAGAAGAACCCGCTTCACATCGCATCCCTGCCAACCTCCAGCTGTTGGCTCCTTGAGCAAGGCCCTTAACCCACAACTGCTTGGATGGTATCAGGTATATAAGCCACTCTGGATCAGAGCACCTCAATGACTAAACGCAGATTTTCCTAGCTATGGTCAGTGTTTGAGATTCCAAACCTTAACATCTTTACACTTTTTCAGGTTTTGTGTGCCAACGCTTTTTTGTGACAGCATCCTCTACTGGTCCAGATTCCAGCATGACATCCAGCCGAGTTCCCCAAGAATACTTAAAGTTTCCCCCTAACTTAAATACGTCCCATTAATAAGCACGTGTTTTATTTCACGCAGACGTGGTAAAATATTTTACCTATCATGTTGTTTCTAAATGCTGGAACTAACGGATTATTCAGTTTGTATCTGTTTTTTGTAATATATATATATTATCTCATCTTACAGATGTGCAGAAAAAGCTCCATGTTTCGAAACCACCATGCAAGTTCTGATAAACATTAACACGGACCTGCTGTGCTCTGACGAAGGAAGGATAAAGTGCGGCTCCTTATGTGCAACATTTTCCCGTAACAATGTCTGACCACTGTGGAAGCCATACAGAGAATTATTATTGAGGACGAGCTGCTCTTCTTCACCTGCTTCTGATTTCTCTTCTTCACATCGCGCCTCGCAAATCATGACATCGTAACACCGCCACCTACTGCATTTGTGCAATCAGTCAGGGCATCCGGCCATCCGTCCATCTATTAGTCCATCAATTAATTCATCACTCCATCCATATATTAGTCCTTTCATAAATTCATCACTCCATCCATCTATTAGTCCATCAATTAATTCATCACTCCATCCATCTATTAGTCCATCAATTAATTCATCACTCCATCCATCTATTAGTCCATCCATGAATTCATCACTCCATCCATCTATTGGCTTATCAATAATTTCACCACTCCATCCATCTATTAGTCCATCCATGAATTCACCACTCCATCCATCTATTAGTCCATCCATGAATTAACCACTCTATCCATCTATTAGTCCATCCATGAATTAACCACTCTATCCATCCATTAGTCCACCCAAGACTACATCACTCAATCCACCGATTAGTCCATCAGTTAATTCACCACTCCATCCATCTATTAGTCCACCCAAGACTACATCCCTCCATCTATCCATTAGTCTATCCATAAATTCATCATTCCATTCATCCATTAGTCCATGGGTTAATTCACCACTCCATCCATCTATTAGTCCACCCACAAATTCACCACTCCATCCATTAGTCCACCCAAGACTACATCACTCTATCCATCCATTAGTCCACCCGTTAATTCACCCTTAGATCCATTCATTAGCCCACCCAAGGGTACACCACTCCTTCTATCCCTTAGTCCACCCAAGAATACACCGCTCCATCCATCCATTAGTGCATCCATGAATTCACCACTACACCCATTCATTAATGCATCCGAGTTTACCACTCCATCCATCTATCTATACATACACCAGTCCAGCAACCCATGCATCCATACTTAATATCCATTCACCAATCTATTGGTCAGTTTATCTATCAATCCACCCAAGCATTATTCCACCACAGAAATATATATTTACATTTACAGCATTTAGGAGATACTATTATCCATCTTGCATAACTTTCATAAATGTTCTGGAATCTCGTTTATCACGTCAGTGCTATTGCATTAAAATATCCCATCATTAAATATCCCTTCATTTTGTAAGCAGTGTACTTTATATAAGTTACAAGCCTGGCCAATGAAATGCTGTGAAGTCTATGTTCCACTAGATAGCGCTACAGACTCAGCACGACGTTGGCAGGCCTGATTGGGATTTCATTACAGGGTTTTATTGGTGGATCAATTACAGTGACGGGGACAGAGACAGAGGACAGGGGACGCCATGTTCCAAACATTTACAGGTAGCTTATTTATTTTAACTTTCTTAATTGGTGGTCTACTGGGTTCATTTGACGAAGCTGTGTTTTAGGATTTAGGAAGATGGAAGCCATGCTGTTTGGTGTTGTGTAGTGTTTTGTTTTCTTTTGTGTGAGACTTTGAGGGATGTTGCAGCAAAAGTTAAGCAGACATTTTGCTTTTAATTTAGTCTTGTATTCAGTATTAAGTCGATATAGTTTAAGACTATAGTTAGTTAGTTAGAGTTGTGTTCATTGGTGTTGAGCTCTAGTTACCAGTAAGGGGCGTCAGTCCTCTGGGTAGTTTCTTACCAAACCGTACTTTAATGTATGTAAATGTTTGTTGTTTATTAAAATGTTTTATAGCCCTAGTTTTATAAACCTGTGAAATATGTGGGCACAGTTGTGAGATTTGATACCATGCCATTAGCCTATTGGTATGATAACCTCGTGACACACTTGGGTGCTGTTTGTTCAGGTCTCCATTGCTATAACACTCATTTTTTCGTACCGGTTGCTCACTTCCATTTCTTTAAAACGTTCTAACATTGAATATACACCTTTGTGCTTTTATATAGCGAACCACAATTATCTTTAATATTGTTATCCACAGTGTGCTAATTAGGCCTAAAAACAACCAAACCAACCACATATTAAGAAATTAAAGACTGCGTAAATAGTTTTCAACATATATTTTCTGAAATAATGACAACGTATTTAAGAATATTGTTTAGTTATCTAATGTTTTAGATAATGCTATAATGCTTTTTGAGTGAAGCTGTTTGTCCTGTTCTGAGGGTGTCAAAGAAAAGGGTGTTTTGTTTTTGTACCTTTCTTGAGGACCCAAAACGACACCTTGGCAGTGCTGAAACTTTGAACCCTGGACCACCTTGTACAGAATCTTAATTGCCGAGTCATGTCTTATGTTGTCTGTCATGATCTACAATATATAAAATTCCTAAATGACATTCTGAAATGTGTATTAGTTTGGAGTTTATTTCCCCATAGCCGATACATTAGTCTTCACTCCTTTCCACCATGTTTTTTGGAACTGGACTGTGAGGATGGGCATGTAACATTGTCTAGTTTATTTCAAGGATGTCTGTTGGATCAGAGATCTGGTGGAACCTAATGGTTAAAGTACTGGACTATGGATCAGAAGGCCACAGTTTTTGTCCCTGAGCAACACCCATAACCCACAATTGCTTGGACTGTAAGTTGCTCTAAATAAGGCCGTCTGCTAGATACCATAAAATGTAATAATATAAAATCTGTGTAAGCCAGCCAAGTTTTCCATCATAGCTTGCAAAACAATTGTATTATATCATTAGACGTGTCTGTCTTTTCTAACCCACAGTACCATAAGCCATGTGTGCACTTAATATACTCTCTTTGAGGCGTAACTATTGGTTTCCAGTACTTGGTCTCATTTTCTGGCCACTTCTCCTCTTTACGGTTGCTGTGGCACCACACCGAGGAAGTCAATCCAGTCATTTCTGTGTTCGGACATACATTCCAGTTCCTCAGCTATCTAAGGGGCATCCATGTGAGGTGCCCAGACCTCCTCTCAATTTGAGGGAGCAGCGGGTCTTTTCAAGACTCCACCAGATTGAAAAAACTTCCAGTGTTGTGGCGAGTAAACCCAGTAACCCAGTAACCCTGCACACGTTGCCTTATTGCCACCCAAAGCTTGTGAGCAAAGGTAACTTGGTCTGAAGACTGTGCTTAACCATCGTAGACTGTTCGTCTGACTGTTTTTGCTAAATGAGCACTAGGTGCAAAAATAAAGACGTGGCTTGTGGGTCACAGCTGGGAGAAGCTCGTCTTTCTATAAGCTCTGTTTTTTTTTATAGTAGCGATCGATTTTCTTTTACAGAGACTGGTTCCTGGTTATGACATGGCAAAAAAGGGCTGCCGAGAGGTCTCTCACCTCGTGGCTAAACTCAACAATAATGAATTCGGTGTGGTGAATTGTGAAAGGAGGCCAACAGTTTAGGCATCTCTGCAGCTCATGACTAATTCCCATATTGAAATGTGACGGCCGGCCATTTAACATCAGCCAAGCGCGCGTGATCACTTCAGAAAGACTTCAATGGCGCTCAGGGTTCAGAGGTGATACGAATTGTTTAACTGTGTTAAAAAATCAATCAGAGAGGGAATTCAGAACATGAGCCGCTAAAGCGATGCACACTGACGCAAAGCTTTTTGTGAGGCTGTCTCATCTCTGAGCTAAAGTTAACACTCCTAAGTTCATTATTCCTCAACCTCGACATTGCAGGTGCTCTAGCTCTACAGACCTTTCTCTCTCTCAAACACACACACACACACACACACACACGCACACACACGCACACAGGCACGCACAATTCTTGGCCATTAGACTTGACGTGGACTTAAGACAGATACTTAAGATACATCATGGCTTCATTTGTTATTATTAAAATTATTTTTGTGATTTAAATTTGAGAATGGCACAACAAATATGCTGTGCTGTATATTAGATAATTATTCATTTCATTATGGAATGTTTCATTTTGAAATATCCCCTTATTTTTGTGAGCAGTGTAAATGGGTGTACAACGTCATGCCGTTATATCTGGCAACCTGTATATCTGTATACTGAATATAAAATACCTAATAAGAGAGGAAAGAGCAGGATCTGCTTCAAATGAATCACCCTAACTCTAAAGTTTAATTTTATTGCAAACATTTGTGCACCTGCTCAAGTTCTAAATGTCAACTGGCTTTTCTTCCCATTCCCAGCCCGCTTTATCTGGTCAGGATCACAGGGGTCCATAGTGTGTTGATCTAAGCAGCAGGTTGGGTCAGGTTGCCAGCCCAGGGTTCGCTGTTGCAGTACCAGTGCCAACCTCGCCTAGCTCAGACACACGTGGCAGCTAGAGCTCTGCTGAGCGTCACCACTATTTAAAATAAACAAATGAAGGGGTTTATTGGTCATGGTTTTATGGTCTCGTGGTCAGGACCCCCACAGGACCAGGACAGATCAGATCAGGTGGTGGTGTATGTGTTAGTGTGTGTTGTGCTGGTATGATTGGATCAGATACAGCAGTGCTGCTGGAGTTTTAAACACTGTTCAACCACTGTCCACTTAGAGACACTCACTTTAACGCTTCACCTTGTAGACCTAAAGAGAGAGACAGTAGCTACTTTTGTTGTTGCACTACTTTTGTTGTTGTCACTGCAGTGCTGAGAATGATCTACCACCCAAATAATATCTGATCCGATCCGATCCGATCCTGTCCGCTCCGATCCGATCCTGTCCGCTCCGGTCCTGTTCATGCTTGTTTCATTCTAGATGAGAATAGACTTGGAAGACAAATGTGAACTACGGGTTTTTGGTTGCATATTTGTGTACTTTATTATACTATAAAAACTTTATTATTATAGCTTTGTGTCTCATATTTATTCCAGGCTAATTTCATGGCCACGCAATAGTGCCTGTTTTTGTGCTGGTTTGTGTTGTGTGTGTTGTAATGTGGAGCCATCCAGTGTAATAACTGCAATCCCAGCCACCACCCGAGGAGCTCTGAAATTTAAATACCCTCCCATGGTGGCAGCAAGGTAATCAAGAGACAGTTGCTTAATGCTGAACCTCTCTGGTTTAATCTTGCCCCGTCGGTAACTGGCACCTAGTCCAGGTTCCGCTGGGCTGTCCGACGCCATTGCCAAGTCCAGGTGTGGTTTTTTGACAGTGTTGTTAAGTCTGCTGTGTTGAAAATCTGGGTGTCCTTACAGTAAGGTGGAAATTTGTGCCATTACGTTATCATAATGGTTTAAATCTGTGTGGCTTATCCACCATCATTATACGAGGTTACTTGTATAGGTACGCATCAGTTAAAATCTTAACAATTGAAACAAATTATAATAAGTAGGTAAGTGTTTCTTCCAGCCGACTCATTCCCTCTTGGTTGTGTGCAGCCAACGAGTATGTTCCTTTCTGTTTATATTCCATTGTGTGTGTTTATATTTTGGATTGACAAATGTGTTATGTGTTGTGAGATGTGTGCTTGTATCTGAAACACCGCGTTGTTGTGTATTTCCTAAGTAGTAGTTTAGGCTTCGGATGATGCGTTCCTCTAGTGTTCTCGTTTTGATGCGATGACAAGTAGTACTTCTGACACCATTTCTTGTGAAAATGCCTTTTACTTGCATTACAGTGGCATTAAAATACCTGTACGTTCTCATTAGATCATATAATGATGCCAGACTGAAGTTCTATATACTTAGACTGTTAGTCCTATGCCAGCACGGTGACTCGGTGGGCGGCACCGCTGCCTCACAGTAAGAAGGTCCCGGGTTCAGTCCCAAAATGGAGAGGCCTGGGTCCTTTTTGTGTGTAGTCTGCATGTCCTCGGCGTGTCTGCGTGGCTTTACTCAGGTTTTCACTCACAGACCAAAGAGGTTAATTGGTGTCTCTAAAGTGGCTCTTAGAATTTGACTGTGAGTGCAACTGTGTGTGTGCCCTGCGATTGCACTGGCGCCCCATCTAGGGTTGTTCCTGCCCTTGCGCTTAGAGTTGCCAGGTGGGAACTGACCAGTCTGTGGCCTGGATGGATGTTGGTCCTAGAATTATATTGTTCGATAATTTTACCGTCTATGTAATTATAAAGACCAAACTTGCATGGTCATGTGACTTGACATGGTCAGTAATCTGTGATCCTAATGCATGCACTTGAGTTAAACAGTTAGTCATCTACAATACGCTGTTTTTGCATGCCATGGCAAACCTGTTTGGACATGCTCGGGAGGTGCAATGGCATTTCCCTAGCCCACCATGACAGGAACCTGGGTTCAAAGCCCAGCTGTGCCTTCCGGCTAATTTGGGGGTTACACAGATACATAATGGACCGTATCTGAGGGAGAGCAGTTGGATGGGTGAGCATTGCCACAGCAGCAAGCATGGATGCACATTAGACTGCACACCGTTCATTCCGGGATAGGCTCCAGACCTTGCGATTGACTGTTCCTTGACAGTAAAGTCCCAGCAATGCCAAGCTGGCAATGTTGAATTTGGGTTGCAAGATTGGATTATGTAATTATAACAACTACATTTATGATACTAGATAATTATACAAGGTTAGGGGCGTGTTTTCGAGAGGATTGTTTTTGTTGGTGCAGAACTTTTCCAGGTTTTGCTCTGATGGTATTACACAGCCCAAGCCTGGACATTTTTCATTTCACCAGTGTACTCTAGTTATCAAACTAGTTTATTCTGTATGGACTTGAAAAAACTGTGCCGAGTTTCTCCGAGTTTTCTATTTCGGGGGGCGAGGGTGCACTTTTTAACAGGGTCATGATCGATGCCTCCACCCTGTCGGGATGGATTTCCTGACTGGATGCGTCGCCACAATCAGCGCTGAAAGGGGATTTCTCTTTTCCACACCGGACTTACTGGGACGGAAAGCAGATCTCATTAAGTAGCGGCGAAACGACGCTCTTTAACAGGTTTCCCACCGCTAAAAGACGAGCTTAGAAAGCAATCCGGCCAGTCCGTGACAAAATCCTGTTTATTCCTACAAAACCCCACCTCATACGCGCCGTATTCCTCTCCCAGTTTCATCCACTTACCGCGAGCTGCTGCCTGTCCTTATAGCATGTGCACTACACTTGGTCTCTAACAGGGATAAAATCATGTTCATGAACTTGACACCTTCGAAAATTGTATTATTCAGTCATTATTTTACAATTTCTATTGTATTATTTTCAGGCGTCGAAAAGGAGCTATTCGAAATATGTAATTTCAAGGTTTTTTATTTGTTTATTTGTTGTTTTGTTACACAGGTGCAATATGATAATTAAAATTACAATCAGGTTAGAATCTACGTGAACTCTTACCACCGTGTTTACTAATATTAATATTTAAGTAAACATAGAAAACGAGAGCGCAACACCATCGTGTTTTCAGTTATTTACTTTACTATTTAAATTGCAAAGCGAAATAAACTTTAACAATATTAAACCCTTTCTAGTCACAAACCTGATTTCTTGAAGGACATAGACATTTTTGATTGCAGTCCAAATTAATTTAGTTTAAACTCACGGGCAACCCAAACATCCAGAATCCAAACAGATGATGTTGCCATTTAAATAGTTCGCTAAAAAGGTTCATTTGAGCAACATTTTGAATTGGAATATGACAGTTCATTATGCTAAGTTTCTATTTTCGTTTAAAGCAAAAAGTAAAGTTTAAAGCAAGTCTAAACGCGCATAATGTGAGCTGCCACGCGAGTTGCAGGAGGCTCTCATTGAGAGGCCACGTGTGCGCCTCCAAAAAGCCTCTCCAACTTCAACCAGCTCCATTGTGCGTCCAACCCACACGGACAGCGTCCCTCCACATAAAGGGATTTGCAATTTCAAGATATTCCAGCTTAAATGTTTTTGACAGTTCCCTCGCTTTTGCCTCGGCCTGCTTATTTTAACTGTGCCAAATGGGTCACCTTGGGTAGCTGCTCCGCGCGTAAAGGGGCCTTTTTGCGCGCATTCAGCCTGAATTATTTTTTTTCTTTCTCCCCCAACTTACTTTCCTTGACGGGGAAACCAGCTGCTGGTCGTGAAAAGACGGCTTATTAATTGTCCTTTGTCATGCAGAATTGCTTGATTTCTAAAGAAACGTACAAAGGCTCCTTTTTTCCAGGATTCAAGTATTTTGTTTCGTGCGCCATTTTCAAAACCCCATCGCATCAGCTGCACCGTCTACCAGACTCAGGTACTGACGGGCCCTGCCTCTTTTCTTTTCTTTCTTTTTAATGCTCTTGTAAATCGGGCAGACTGATTTGTTACAAGCTGCTCTTTTAAATCCGATAGATAAGAGACGAGTCTTAGAAAAGCCGTAAATGAAAAATTTAGTTGGGAAGAAAAGGCGAGGACCAAGTCTGCTAGATGGGAGCCCTGTTGACTCGAGGGTCACGTCAACAATTCTCCTTTCTTCTCTTAGAAACTACACTGTAGCCTACGTCTTTTGCCTTCAATGAATTGATCGGGCCAAAATTAAGAATAAATAAATTGAGCATTTGAGCAGCAGGCTTATATTAAGCTTCCCCCTCTCCCTCCCTCCTTTGGCACGGCGCATAGCCGGGGGCTGTTGAGCGGGATAAAAGGACGCACGGAGCAAAACGGGACTCTATAGTGCAATTAACAAAATGGCCTGATCCCATATCTTAACAAATGCAAATATTGGAGTTTAGTTAAAATGTTTAAGTGAAGAATTAAAGGAGAGTTTACAAGGAGCGACCCCCGCATGCCCAAAGGCACAATAACTGGAATAATTTAGCTCCTAAACGTTCTCACTGGGCTCATTGTTGTCACCAAGGGCTGATGATAAATTGCCAGATGAGTAAATACCGTTTAAATCCCATTTCAATAAATTAAATAAAGTTTTAACGTTATATAATAACGTGGCATCGCTGCAACCAAAAAACGCAGCGCAATTCAGCAAGCAGCCTGTTCACAGCCTCAGCTTCCAAGGTCGTACAGCACTAAATACAAATCAAATGAGTTTACTAAATTCAAATCTACGGAATAAAAATGGGTTATTATCTTGGAACTTGTTTATAAACGGGAATGTCCGTTTCATTTTTGGCTTTATTCGCCCGTGTGAGTTTTCCACAAATATCGCACATAACCAAATCTGCTTTGGATCCAACATGGAGCGATTTTTTTAAACTTAAATATCTAGATGCATAGCTAATTGTTTGTGCTTACATTTCGATCACGTTGTTGTTTAAATCATAAGGTAAATCGTGCACTCCATGGTCAACTACTACTTATTTAGTGACAAATGCAGATAACGAATTCATGTTTCAGAAAAGCGTAAAACCAACCGTGCGCTCAGATCCTTTTAAATACATTTAAATATCAGCATCGAATAATCGGTGGGTCTGAGTGGTATATTTTATTCATTTGCGTATTATGATCATCCCCATGCATTAATAAAGTGGAGCAGTGTGGTTTTATGGGGTGGGATTATCCTGCGTCCCTGGGGGAAATAAACCCACCGAGAATGAAAAAGCCTGCTGAATATCCACTTCTGCTGCGGACTGCTGGACACTGATTGTTATCTGTGCTTGTTCTGCAGGAGACAGTGAGTAGATAGAGATGCTTTAAGACTCTTAATGCATCTAAAGATTCTTAAGACTCACGCGATCTCAATCCTTTTCAGTGCAAACACTTGACTCCGATAGATTGCGTCTGAACTACTTGGAGCGCAGTCACATCCACCCAGTGTTTTTCTGTTCGATTGCACAGCAGATGCATTTTGCCAGTGGTGTGTGAGTGAAAAAGAATACTATATAGCATTATTAAGAATACTAACGACCTACAAAAACCTTGCATTAGAGTGACAATATCAAAGTAGACAGTAGTCCACTAAAACGTCTACTACTTGTGTGCTTTAAAATAAATGGTCATAAGTGGTTCTTTAATTCTTGTTTAGTGACGGGTTATTTCCGGAAACATTTTTAACAGCATGATTCTTAATATAATTAGGTCTACTGGCTGAAGACGTTCCTTGAAAATGCGCTTGTTCTCTTTTATCACTGCGCATTCGCTGTCTGCTCTCTAAAGACTTCTAAATATGATTTAAAAGCAGGTCGCTCGCGCTCAGCACGCGCGTCAGTGCAGCTCATTGAGCACCAAAGATGTGCGCACTCCAAAGATTTTTAGAGGCAGTTGTGCACGGGGTATGTTGATTTTTCACGTAGAGTACTTATTGACGCTCCCTGATGTTAATTTAGTGCAGGAATTCTGCTGCGTAAAACGTTAACTTGGGGTTTTAGTAAAAATCCATGTACTGCAGATCTGTCTATGCGCGTAAAGGGAGAGAAACGAGAGCCTGCATCTGTTTGGAAGAGCTGCAGTGTTGTGTGAGGATTATCATCATGGTGGGATGGTCTTTTGGTTTGTACAGAAATAATGATAATCACATACATGAATCCTTTAATTGTATTGCATCCGATTAAACCCAAGTTGAAGGAAATAACACCTCAAAATACCCCACATCCGTAATCATGGTTTGTAGAGATGGTGCGGTTAGACCTGAACAAATACGCAATATGCACTATTAAAGAGTTGGGTCAAAACAAGTCAGAATCGTGTTTCTCTTAAAATGGAAAAGGAAAATGAATTTTGAACTGAGATCTCAGGTTCTTAATGACCCCAAACGGGCAGGAAGGATGGGCAGGAGACCATTACAGAAGAATGATCTTTCTGTAACACCTGCTGCACGCTCATAAATTTTAGCTTCTCAGTGGCTTGGCTTAATTCCAGGTGATGGATATGTATGGGTAGATGGATGTATAGAAAGATGGAGGCTTGGATGGACTATTGGATAGATGTTTGAGTAGAGATTTCTGATAAGCTCTGGATTGTTGAAAAGATCTCTGGGTGTTTGGATAAATGCACGATATTTAGCAAGACAAATGAACTTATTTACAAGCATTAACAATGAGTAACCAAACTGTGTCAGTAGTTGGTTAATTGGTTTTTAGCTTATGCATTCATTGTTTGTGGGAAACCATATGTGGGATCTATTAAACCTTACCTTAAATGTGATGGGGAAAATTCTGAGCATTAAATTCATATCCAAATGGTTTTCTGAGAATAAGAATACATTTGGAAAATGTGCGTATGCATTTTTGATGTTTGGGTGAGGTGGAAGATGGGATGTTCACGGTTTCCTACACATCAATTGTAAATAAGGTCTGATATTCATTAACCCTGAATTTCCAGAGCTAAATTAAGGTATTCACATGGTATCAAGTAAATCCATTCCTTTCTATTAGCTGCAAAGAATTAGGAAGAAATTATAAAACATTAGTAACGTGAGGTACGTGTGTTTGACGGCTGCAAATTGACAGAGGCAACAAAAAGTTCACTATTTAAGAAATATTTTATTTTTCAGTGATAACAATTTAAATAAATAAATATTCTCAATACACTGAACATAAAATTACAGGTTGTGACAGAAATGCTGACAGAAACAGGCAGAGCTCATCATTCACTCAGACTATTTAGGCTTACATTTACAAAAGAAAATAGAGAGCACAGACTAGATTAATTTGTGTATTGTACAAATATCAAAAAACCTTTAGATGATACAGAACTGTTTTAAGAAAAAAAAACTACAATCGTACAACATGTATACATTTATATACAGGGAACGTTTTATTTTATATAAACATCTTTCTATCTCTTATTTACAGGGGACTGTACACACAGGTACCGCCATGGATCTGACCTTTCGCCAGGTGTGGAAAATAAGAGTTTTTGAGGATAAATGCAGTGTTTTTGGGCAGGAATCTATAGGTAACACTCTGGTAGATGAGAACAACAAAGCTTAACTTGTTAGCCAGCTTCCATAACTGTGATTTGTACTGGAGCTCAACCACAGCTTAAACCCTCTGAAACTCTTCCAGAAGTGGAGGTTTGCTGTAAATGTATATTTCGGCACACGGTTCATCCTAACAGAATTGAGCATGTGGAGATTAGTCTCTGGAAAGCAACGTGCAAATGACTGGCAATGATATAGATGGCTAAACTGATTTGGCTAACAAATGCATACAATGTTTGAGCGTAAACACTCCACCATCACTAGGAACCTCTAAACCTTGAAAAATTTGGTTCTCTGGTAAAATGTAATTCAGACACTTGATCATGTTTTATCAAATCAGTAATCAAAGGCTGTGCTGTTTTTGATCAGTGGCTGTACATTTTAATTCCTCCATACTTTGGCTGAATTTTAACGGACTGAATAAGGGCCACGTTTGAGATCCTGACCAAACTTCAAGTCGAGTAAAGTTTAGCTCCAGCTCTAAACTACATGCGCACTAGATTAATCAAATCCCAGAAACTATGTAGACCTTCGGTGATTTGGACCTGAACTCTGAATGCCGGAGTATTGCCTTTGAGATTCGTTTCTAAAAGAGTTCATGGGCTAACCGACAGATCTGCATCCTCCTTCCCTGACGATGAAGGCGACATTGGCGCATCGTCCTCTTCCTCTGAGCAGCGTGCAGATGAGCACTTGCAGTGCAGCGAGCCCGAGCGGTGTGACCCCCCTTTGCCCTCTTTCTTGTGCTTGACCCGTCGGTTCTGGAACCAGATCTTGACCTGTTTCTCCGACAGGTTCAGGTAGGTGGCGATTTCGATGCGGCGCAGTCTGGACAGGTACATGTTGGTGGTGAACTCGCGCTCCAGCTCTAGCAGCTGCGTGCTGGTGAAGGCCGTACGCATGCGCTTGCTGCTCTGGAGTTGGCTGTTGCTGTTTTCTGTGGAAGCAGATAAAATGGAGAAAAGGTCAGTAAAGGAAGTTTAAAGGTAGTTCAGCTTTAGTGAAATACTTAGTGACAAGTTTACCAAGAATACAAATGGTGACATATGCCCATGTTTGAATTCACACCTTATACGGCATGCTCCTTATGTGATGTCCTATAGTGCACTGCTTTGGAATTCTTTTTAGGGGCTAAGCCATCTCTGAATTATGGAACACCAACAATCCAGAACAACCTCACTAAACGTCCCAAAAGGTTTCTGTTGGTGCAAACTAAAAACTTTCGGTCTATGAATGACTTCACACTTGGTGGTAATAAGTGGTTTTATTACATTGTGGCTCTAAAATGGTTGACTATTGATGCTAAAAAAAAAAACAAAATAGTTCTCATGTATCCTTACGGAATCAATGCATTGATAAAGTTATTTGTGCTTGTTAGAAAATATGATCGGAGCAAGTCTACATGTAAAGCATGGACAAATGTGGAACTTTTAGTTATTGTAGTCATCAAAATATTTTTGTTCTCAAGAAGAAAAAATAACTTGCTGCCTGTCTATTTAAGACAAATTCTACCATGATCAAAACTTTTTACAGCACACAAGTGTTGACTTTCCTATTGCTTCCCTAAAACTACAGGTTCTTTTTAAACCTTAAAAGTAGAAAATGGGATTTAAACTCACCGATAGACATGCAGTGGAACTGGCGCGGGTCCGTGACCGGGTACGCGCTCTGATACAGTCCTGCTCCGCTGTTCAGATGAACGCCGCTGGAGGGCGAGTGTTGCCGCGGTAGTGACGGGCAACACTGTGAGCCAAAAGCCGGGAAGGAAGCCGCGGCCGCCGCTGCTTTAAGCAGCGGGAGAGCAGGGGGAGAAGGGTGGAGTTGCTGGGACGCGGCGGCCGCCATGCAGAGCGGACAGAAGCACAACAGGCCAGCTTTGCGCGCATGACAGGACGCGGCGGCGGTCAGCCCGTGGAGCGCGTGCTGAGGGTGCACGGCGTACGGGAGCAGCGGCGGTGGGTTGTTCTCGCTCCCCTTCTCGTTTGATTCCCGCAAAATCAAGGAGTCCACCAAAAACGAGCGGGGCATCTTGTATGTCTAGGCTGGAAAGCGCTGGATGTGAAATTTCGCACACAGTCGGTTTGCAGAAAGTTTTGCGCTCAGGTTACCGTGCGTTGGGAGGGAAGCTGAGGCAGTGATGCTGCAGCCCAGCACAGAGGCTCTTAAATAAGTTCGAGACCGTGCACCTCTCTCTCTCACTCACTCTCTCTCTCACTCTCTCTCTCTCACTCTCTCTCAATCAATAGGGTTTTGTGCCTTTTCTCCGAGCATTCACACTGCACGCTTCCCCATTCTTTCACTTGTTAACTAAATGAACTGCATAATGTAGTCTATTCTTGTCAGCCCCACCCACGCTGCAAGACGCGGCTCGGCCCCCTTTTTGTTTTGTTTTTTCTTCTTCACCAATCCGCCTCTTTTTATATACTATTACTCTTTAGTGTCGTTTGAAAGTTCATTTTTGTTTCCAGCCATTGATTGCAGAGACACTATTGCCCTTTTAATTTGCGATTCATTCACCTGGCCATGAGCTTATTTGCGCAGCCACTGTAAGACGCATCCAAAATCTTTGTCGCGGGCGCACCTGCATTCTGTCCACCACCAAGAATTAAAGCCAACTCGAGGCGCAGCGCGCAAACGAAACGAAACGGAACGTCTTTGCTGTTTGGTGAATTTTACTATTCAAACTTTTTTGCTGAATAGCAGGATGTAATTCTAAGCAATGAAAGAATAAAACAAAACCTAAGCCCGTGGTTACTGAAATACACGGAAAATTGCTTAGGACTGGGTTGGTATTATTACAATAAACTACACAATAGGCATACATGATTACGTCGATTTTAGTTCAACTAACACCCACTGTGTTGAATTTTTTAAATAATACTTTTAACGTTGTACTGCCTTTAACCTCAGTATAATGAACAACCAATATTGACTTAACACCCTGTTTGTTGCGTTAATCCTTCTAATTGGTTCACATTAATTTTTTTCCATTATTAATGAAAAGAGGCTGATGCTAACAACTTCTGTGGGCAGCAAAAATAAATATAGCATAGGTTAAACTTTGGGCATCTTTTCAGATGATTCACCAGTGTAATATTTTAAAGGATTTGTTCATTATTCACAAGTATTTTAAATATTAAGTATTATATAAGGTGTAGCTGCAAGTTGCTCCCTGCATCATGTAAGTTAGAATTTGATCAGGTCTGGCCAGTCTTTTGCATATGACTTCATGAAACCACACCCACCCTATAAGCATTGTATAAAGTTAGATTTACTGTTCTGCTGCTTGGCATGACCTGCTGCAGTGCTAAACATGAAATTCATTTAGCCTGTAATTAACACTAACTTTAAACGAGCTCTACAATTAAACACCCTTGTTGTTCTGATCACGCAGAACTTCAACTCTTGGTGCTAAATTAACTAACACTGTACAAAAAGTAACACGTTCCGCTTATATTTGATTGAATGCAAATTGTGTTAACCTTGTGTTAACCTAGACACTTGAAAGAAATAGTGCTTTCATTGAGCATTCCTATTGGGTTCCACCATATCCCAAAGGTGCTCTGTTGAAATGAGATCTGGTGACCGTCAGGCTGTTTGAGTACAGTGAACTCATTGTCATGCTCAATGATTTGAGATTTTTTTGGGGTGCCAGTGTGCTGTCTTTTGCTTCTGTAGCCCATTTGCTTCAAGGGTTAACGTGTTGCATATTCAGAGATGCTCTTCTGCTCTTGGTTGTATTGAGTAACTATTTGAGTCACTGTTGCTTTTCTGTTATCTCGAAGCAGTCTGGTCATACTCCTCTGATGTGTGACATGAGAGGACCATCATCTATGTATATATATATATATATATGTGTGTGTGTATTATTTATATATAGTTAGTCAAACAACTGGGGGATTTAATTGACATTGCATGGTTTTTGGTATTTCTGAGTATACACTGCTAACAAAAATTAGTCGCTATTTCATTTTTAAATATCTCCAAATTTAAATAGAGCCTAATGTTTGCTCCCTGCACCTAAAAAAATTATTATATATATATATATATATATATATATAGGGGTAAAGTATTTAAAACAAAAGTACAAATTAAAGATCAATTGTATACTGACTGTCAATTTGTCACTGCCAGGTTATTTCTGCATGCAGCTAGTGTATCATGCGTGCCAGGGGCCAGCGTGAAGCTGCCTGGTTAAACCACAGTGGTTAATTCGTGCATGCGGGCCCCCGTTGGCCCCAGGAAAGAATATATAAAAATAACCAGGTTTTCACTGCCTCCGGCCCTTATTGAATGTCATTGTAGGGAGTTGTGAATGCCAGAGAATAGAGGCTCGCATTAAAGTGTGTGACAGCGCAGGGCGGACACACACAAAGGGGCCGAAATCCCCCATCACACACAGTGACAGACACCACCACAGCCTGACTCTCTCAGTTTCAAGTAGGTAATTGAAAAACATTTTCTTTTAGTTTAACACCACCAAACAAGACATGAAAGAGAAAAAATACTGTTAAAGTGTGAATGAGACGGATGCCTTTATTATGCCTTTATAGTTATCTCATGTAAGTGCACTTTATATAAAAAAAAGTCCCTAAAATTCATGATAAACTCTTAACAGGCTTACAGAAATATGAATTTCAATCTAAAATGGAATTGTTTTCTTGTAAATTGATTTTCATGGTTAAAGAAGTTGAGTGAACTGGATACGTTTTTACCATTTTAATTGTGTGCAGAATTGATTGAATTAAAAAGAAATGATTGTGTAATCAGAGGCAATCTGGTCATTTTTATTTGGACATTTATGTAAGACGGGTTTAAATGCTGAAAAATGAAAACAAGTATTTAAAACAAATTTGGCTTTTTCTGTATCTGTATGTAGCTGTTGGACAGAGCGATTAAGGTACTCGACTACTGACCAGAAATTCCAGGGTTCAAATCCCAACACTGCCAGGGTGCAACTGGGTGAGCAAGTCCCTTTATCTGCCATCGTTTGCATCTGGAAAGATCGTATCAGTCAAATCTGCCAACTGGCTAGACGTAAATATATGGACACAAGTGGAAAACAGCATAAAGCTGAAATCTTTCTTTTCCACCCTTGATGGTAAAAGTGTGGGAAAGTAACTTAAATTAAAATAAAGTAAAGTTAAATATTCTCACAAAGAAAGCACATGACAATACGACTTTTAATTGGAGTGAATTTACTGTAAGCAATTTAAAAAAAAAATCACAATTACAGGAATGTAAGACTGGTAAGTTTGGTTGACTCTGTTCTTAAGGTCACCCCATATATTTCCAGTGACTTAGGTCTGGATTTATTGTATTAAAAGCTTGATTCTTTTTTTTGAAATTCTATCTGCGTTTCGAACCTGTTTCAAGATCCATCCATGAGTCAGTAGTATGTATGCAGCAGCATTTAGTAAACTCCAGGTTCTTGTGGCTAGATGAATGAAGATACTTTTTTGTGGCACACCTTCCAAATGGTTTGGTGGCACAGAACCGGCATTTCATTGTCGACTTTGAGACGTGGTGTTCCTAAAAATCCTCAATCTGCTGCACATCTAACAGATTCTTGGAGAGAGTTTACATTTCTAACCTTCAGCCTCACCGTGCACCTCACAGGTGCACATCTGCCCTCTTCCAAAATCACACCCCAAACACATTGTGTAACCTCCACAGTGTACTTTGTAGGACATTTGTAGTTTGCAGAATAGTTGTAAGATCTTATGAGCTTGTGGCAAAGATCTGACAGATATTTATTTTACTGTAAATCTATGTTGATTAATACATCTAAATATATAAATTATTTTGTCGAGTCTCACTTAATATCCTGCACATTCTATTCTTATAATGGTTGTGTTAATGAGCAGATTAGCTGAACCAGAGCAGAAATGACACTAAATTGTGCAGCACGGGCTAAAAAGCAGGAGGTTTGGGAAACTGTTGCCTATGAACACATGCACTAAGACCTGTGTTTATCTGAGAACCATTATAATTGGGGGTGAACATGCTACTCGTTTTCACACAGCGCCTTTTCAGCGTAGAACCGAGTCGTCATACGCTAATGGCTCATCCAGTCAGAACCGAGCCTCGAGCAGGTAATGGACTGTGATATACGCCTCAGCCATTTGGTTTATTCACTCGAAATGACCAGAGAACCCCCTCTATATCCAACCATCCGTCCATCCGTCCATCCATCTATGCATGCTTCCATTCATTCCTCCATCAGTGCATGAGGAATCACCACTCGACTCGAATAAAAGGGTGTAATTTGGTCGCAACTTTGCTGCGTCATGTAATAGCAGGCCTTTAGTGGAGAAATTAGGAGCAATTAAACCCTTAAACGTGCCAGCAGGAATACAACGGGTCATACTAGCAGGACCAGAAAGAGGACAAAAGAGAGAGAAAGATTGGCAAAATGAAGAAGAGAGCAAAGATAATGGAATTTCTGAACTGATAATTGAAGTTACAACTTAAATGACAGATTTCAATTGGATAAGTCGTTCTGTCTACCTGGAAAGGGAAATAAAAATGGAAAGAGACATAATGTACTTAGATTATTCACTAGACTTAAATTTTAAAAACAAAGCTAAAAGCAACATTACGCTGTGGCTGATTAAAAAAAAATCACACGACTCTGTTCTAAAGCACTTGCTCATTTGTGCACTTTCCATACCCAATTAATCAAATTCAGGGTCATGAAAGGCAGGGGCCTAACCAGCAGCACAGGGTGCAGGTGGGAACACAGGGTACGCAAACACACACACTCACTGGGACACTTTAGAGATGCAAGTGACAGGAATAGACTTTGGTAAGTAAAAGAAAATTGGAGTAAATAGAAGAACGTCACATGGATACAGAGAACATGCAAACTCCACTCATCGACTGGTCCAGGACTCCAACCTGGATCACTGGAGCTGTGAGGAAACAACACTATCCACTGCGTCATTGTGCCACCCCATAAAGCAAACTGTGTTCCTGTGGCAATTCTACACATCTATGTATCTATACTATCTTTTGGATTTAGGACCATGTGACCCTAAATAAAATTAAGTGCTTTAGAAAATGAATGAAGTGATCACAAATTTATTTTGTGTAAGAATTAATGAGGCGGGTGGCACGGTGGCTCGGTGGGGGGCACCGCTTCCTCACAGCAAGAAGGTCCCGGGTTCAATCCCAGGGTGGAGCCGTCTGGGTCCTTTCTGTGTAGAGTCTGCATGTCCTCCCCGTGTCTTCGTGGGTTTACTCCGGGTACTCCGGTGTCCTCCCACAGTCCAAAGACATGCGTGTTAGGTTAATTGGCATCTTTAAAAGTGACCCTTAGTGTGTGACTGTATGCGTGATTGTGTGTGTGTGCCCGCCCTATGATGGATTGGCACCCGGTCTAGGGTTGTTCCTGCCCTTGCACCCAGAGTTGCCGGGTGGGCACCGGCTGGGCACCGGCTGGCCCGAGACCCCGTGTGGATTAAACGGAAGATGATGTATGGAACTAATGAGGCATTAAAGGCATTTAAAGACACAGTAAAGCAAAGTTTGCTTTAGCGCAAAAACATCAACAAACAAAATATAATACCATTTATATTTTTATTTATATTATATATTTATTTATCCTTTTTTTGGTTTGTACTGAAATTGTGCGTTTGTAATTGTTGTAAAGTATTTAAACAGTGTTAAACTTTGTATTTATCTTGGTCTCAGCATAAATATACTGCTCAGAAAAATAAATACTTCAAAATGAAATCTCCCATCATGAAATAATCCCTATTTTTTGAGAGCAGTGTTTTATGAAGACACAAGTTTCCTTCGTTTATCAAAGTGGGGAAGAATAAAGAACATACAAATTAAATAAGACAGAAACTTGTCAGTGCTTAGACAATATAACTACGTGCCTGAAGAAGGCTGTGTCCACTGTTAGGCCGGTAGGTAATTAAGAAAAGAGCACGGTGTATTGTCCATTTGTCTCCAGTGTGGCTATGTTCAGGTATCTGTCATCATGATTTACTATTTGCAGTGAAATGCTGCATTTAAAGCTGTGAAAACAATGTAAATCATCCTACCCCGTACACTGGACAGATGTCTTCTGGTCTGTGAGCAATTTAAAACAAACAAATGCAAAACTAAACCTAAAAGGCAAAGAGTGGAGAAAGAAGAGGGACAGAACAGAGAGCGAAAGTAAGAGAAAAGAGTCCCTGGTTTGGACTGACACACTTTTGTATGAGAGAGTAGCCTTGTTCAAAAGTGCTTGATCAGTTGGCTTTGTGTTCAAAAAGTCTTTGCAAATCTATTCCTACATTTAAAAATACTGGGAAAATGTTACGTAAACCTTTCAGACAACAGGTGTTTTCGTAAGTGTCTTAAAAACCTTGTTAATGCTTGAGAATTTGGATACGTGATGTTAAGTAATTTGACCCTGGCTCAACCACTTTTGCATAGGACTGGACCCGTGAAAGTGAGAAGTGAGACAAATAAGGGGACCGAGGGGCCTAAGAGAAGAGAAGTCAAGAACCACAGGAAGCTCATCCTCATTTGTTCTCCCACCTGGTGGCCGACAAATAACTTTGACCCCAGTGCAGGGAATGAACACTCTGCCCTCTAGAGGCTCATGGGAGAAAAAACAGCAACAGTTCTTAGCTGCTTCGTGTCTGAAGCAAACACAAAACATAATAAAGGGAAGGAAGAATATCAAACGAAAAATAATGAGAGATCTGTAGTACGCAATGAGTTAATATACTTTAGTATTAGTATTCAAGTATAACGGGGAGCCTTTCAATAAACTTCATTTTTTGTTTCATTTTTGCTAACCCATGACCATATAGTGTATTATGGAAGCATCTCAGGCAGAAAGGAGCTTGGAATAAACCAGAACGTCCATTCATCCATTTGGGCTGTGTCTGAGGCATCCGGGTGCCTCAAGTGTCTGTGTAAAAATAGATACATTTCTCAGAATATTAGTCAATTAATTTCAACCTAATAATATAGTTTTGGAAGTCTTGGAAATTCGGTCATATTTTGCTCCGTTATTTGCTAAATCAACATCTACCTACTGTCGAAGTGGAACCCAGTTTTCAACTGACGTTAAACATGAGTTCTCTGGATATTACTGCTATCCATCAAAAGTAAGCTTCTGATACTGCTTATTAAATAGTGATGCATTTATCAATCAGGATAAATGAATTTTATTGTCTTATTATCGACACCACTTTTCTGTTGGAGTGTTTTAGAGAGCTCTGTGTTATGCTGGAATAATAAATCTGGCATATTAACTAACCAAGCAGTTTATTTAAGAGGGTTGAAATGTAATATGGTTTCACAGTTCTTGCCTGGTTTAGAAACACCTGACAGAATATTAACACTGTGATGGAGGCTAAGTAAGTATAATAAAATGTCCAACAAGGTTCTGTGGTTGATGCGGTCACTGGGCCGTGCGATCTGATCCAGTGGCCAATCAGGGACGCTGATAGACTGTCTTTATGCCAAGAGCCACTTTTATCATGTTATTTAATACCATCGAAATTCATTGTCTTCTGCTCCCATGAGTAAATATGTACATAAAAATACCAGAGGTATTTTTGTATTGCTGTTTGTTGTGTATGTATTGCTGTTTGTTGTGGCTGAGGGAGTCAAACTACAATTCGTTGCATGCCGTTATAATAAGACTAAAATCGTATTATCCCATATCTTTCACCATGAGAATTTTATCTTGTGATATTAGTTAAGTGTAATATCTATACTGCTCACCAAAGTTAGGGGATGCTTTATTATGGGATATTTCATTTCGAAGTATGCCCTAATTTTTATGAGCCGAATATTTGTGCACTTTTAAAAGGTCCTTATCCGTTGTCAGTATTGTCAGGTATGTGTAAGGAGTATTTTGTTGCCTCAAGAGCCTAAGAATCTCTGCTGGCTGCAAATTAGAGCATTCAAAGGACAAATGCAAAAGCAAATGTAAATTTACACACTTTACATTCAATTTACATTCTATTAGTAAGCAGGATGTAAATTACAGATGTAAAAACAAATAGACCTAAGATGCTGATGTAAAGGAAAGTGAGGCTTAAAAACCCTATGTAGCACATCATTGACTCTATATACACACACACACACACAGACACACACACACACACACACATTTAGAGGTCCGTTCATTTGTCCAAAATGAAAAAAGCCTGTCCCTCGATTCTGATTAGGTACAATGGTGACTAAATTATGAATTTAATTTCAATACATGCTTTGCTAGTGCCAGTGTTTACAGTAACATGACCAGTTGTTTTGGCAAAACTGACCTATTCATAGAGGTGTAATGTTTTTATATACTGTGTTTATGTAATAGGGATTTTATTTCCAACTTTGTTTAATGATGGAGCCTTTATTTTGTTTTATGTAAATGACTTTTCTTTAATGCTGTTTAAACGGTTCATTGGTTTATTTTATACCTTTCACACAATCTGCACAATTAAGACCTTAAGACTTTAATCAGTTAAGAAGTTTGATATTAAACTACTGTACATAGTTAAATGAAATCTATAGTCGTGTTTGATGGTGTTTCAAAGCATTAATTAATAGTGTTCAGACAGTTTCTATTAGAGCTCTATTACAAAATATGTATGTTGTATAAGACCTTAAATACTCTTTATAGAATTATATTACACAGTTTGTGTCAAACCTCACATAATGTTTATATAGTTATAATAGATCCCAATTCCAAATCCTATTCATAGCTTTCTACAATATAACACATCTTATATTGATATTTCCATTAATTTGCATTAATACTGTTTATATTGTTATTATGCTTAAAATTAACATTGAGTGTAATTCCTAGGTTTGTATTAGGCTTAGAAATTATTGGATTAGACACATAATATTATTCATAGATTGGTTTTAGACCTCTTATAGTTTATCAGTTTAACTCCAGTAATATTAACTTAAGGTTTGCTGTTAGACCGTTAATACTGTTCATGTGTTTAAAAAAACATCTAATAGTTTAGAGGAATACAATTTATATTTATATAAGATTTCTAATGCTGTTTATAACTTTATATAAGATCTCCAATGCTGTACATAGCTTTATATAAGATCTCTAATGCCGTTTATAGCTTTATATAAGATCTCTAATGCCGTTTATAGCTTTATATAAG
>JAUZST010000501.1:75842-97471 GCA_034779995.1 Parotocinclus haroldoi
TGCCTACCAGAGCCGTCATGATGCCAGCAGCCGTGCCAAGAGCGAACGACGCACTAAACACCCCGAGGAAAACCCAGAGAGATGCCAGCATGGCACCGCCATCAAACGCGTGAGTGTTGTCTCCCACCGGCTGATAGGCTGTGATCGACCTACAACAACAATACATGTTATGACCGACCGACGTTATACACTCCCAAAATATCTCACACCGATCAGTTACAGTTAAAACTAGAACTGAGTATAGGATTTAGAGGAGGTTCATGGCCGCTGAACACAGCAGATCTGCAAACGTAACTCACGATGAGAGGACGATGGCCACGGCGTCGTTCAGGACACTCTCTCCAAACAGCAGAGCATACAGATCCACATCCACCTTCAGCTCGTTAAATATGGCCAGAACCGTCACTGTAATTATTAAACACGAACCTGAATTGGTCTGATCGACACAAAAGCAACACACACACACACATCAGAACTGGATTGTACCTGGATCTGTAGCAGAGATGATCGCCCCAAAAAACAGGCAGTCTGTAAAATAAAAATCTCCCCCCAGTTGATCTACGGCTCTCATGATCACCACAAAGCCGTACAGCACCAACCTGAGAGGTTTAAACAGCTGGAGTGAGGAACCTATCGGACATCCTCTGTCCTGGATACTGCATGTTTTGATTCAAAGCTTCAGCTCTTATGTGAAGCTCATTAATTACTCACCCAGTAACGAAGGAAGCAATGAGAGTTCCTAAAAACGCGAAGGACAGGATCGAGCCCAGGTTTCTAAAGAAGTGTCTCTGAAAAATCAGAGGAAAAATCAAGCAAGAGGAGTTACCCAGTGTGTGTAACCTAGTGATGCTGGTAGATGTGTGTGTGTGTGTGTGTGTGTGTGTGTGTTACCCGCTTAAGACTGTAACCGGCGTGGAAGATGATGGGTGGCAGTAAGATGTTAAAAAACACCTCTGGATCAAAAGTGGCCTAAGAGAGCAAGAGAGAGAGAAACGTAACACAACACACACATACACATACACACATAAACACACAAACACACACACACTGTACCTTATGCAGGATGTTGTTGTTTGGTGTGTGTTCTCCCTCGTTGATCTCGTCACTCAGTGTGTACTCGTATAATCTGCCACTCACGTTCACCACCACCGAGCTGGGCTTTGTCTCCATCATACACACACCTGTAACATTACTGCTGTCTGACTGCACACCCACCCCAAACCTTAATATCACCCCCACTAACACACCTACACACACACACACACACCCACAAATATGGGATGATAAATACATTATATTTCAAGTGTGTAATATCATGGCTGATATGTGAATGGAGCCTCCTGATTGGTTGAATCCTGCCTAATCTATTTATTTTTTACAGGACCCAGAGCTAATATGATATTTTCAGATCAGACATATATATACAGTCGAATCTGATTAATTGGTACCACCGGTTATACGGACCGAATCCTAAAGTACAGAAACAAATCCTATTATATATGTGTAATTTTATTCGCTTATCTGGTCCAAAATTCCGCTTAACCGGACCAAAGAACGTGAGAGCGAATAAGAAAAAGAAGCCACAAGTCGCCACTTAGCCACTGCAAAGCGGGTCAGCGAGATATGGAAGGATTTTTGGGATCCCCGGGAGAATTGCTGCTTTAATCATAGGTCAGGAAATCCGAAAAGTTGTGCTGACAAAAGCAAAACCAGCGGGAGGTGACCACGCCCACCACTTTTTTGATTCTTGAAGTGCTTCGCATGCTGAGTACCTATTATTGTGTCGTAGATTGTTTCGAAAAACTTGGTTGCAAATTTATTTTTCAATGAACAAAGTTAATAAGCAACAGTAGTTCTAGATTACATTAAAATATGAAGAATCTGTTAATCATATATTGTAGCTTGAATGTAGGAGCAGTATTATATTATTAAATAAACACAGTACATTTTAAAGCCAAATATTCACATCCAAAGCTCAGAGCGATAAGTTTAAACTTTAAGTTTTAAGTTAATTTATCAGAGTGACAGTTAGTTCCTGGAAGTAAAATCATGATGGAAAATGTTGTGAGTGTTAAGAGTGTTTTGGTGACAGCTGTGAGCTCATCCTTATTATTTACACCAAACACAGAGCTGAACATTGATGTCGATACTGAACGTTACCATCCAGAATGAAGTAATTTCTCATCATTAAACCAGAGCTCAGGTGAAAGATGATGTCATAACTGCACATGATCACATGACCCTATGGCATGACTTAATCACACGGCTTTTAAATTTTAATTTTGCAGAGATGTGTGTTTTATTTTCAACATAAGCTCAAATCCATGATCAGAAACTGACCTAAAAATCAACAAAGAAATCAAACCTTATATAAACATTCGGTTTTAGTTAGCTCTATGAGGTACATCTTGTATCAGCTTAAAGGAACCAAAGGTGACGGAGGATTTCTTTATAAGCTGCAAAGAACTTTCTAATTTAAGGATTTTCTTCTTTAAATAAAATAAAAAAGTTAAAAGGTTTCAGCTTGTATCCCTAAAAACCCCAAACCCTGATGAGGTTAAGAGAACCCAGAAAGTTTCTGATCTTGATAAGATTGTTCTCCTAAGAGAGCAGAGCTTTAGAATAAGACGTTTTAGAGTAAGAAATTAGATGATGGGTATCAGACCGTAGATCATGGCCAGGCCGGTCTCGTGCAGGAACATGACCCTCCGGTGTTTGAAGAGCCAGATGGTGAGGATGGTGAGGGACAGGAGGAAGGTGGAGGTGAGCAGGTGAGCGCTGTCCTGCACGTGAGTCCACTCTGCATCCGATAACACCCCATGACCATTAGCTCCACACACCATCACACACACGCAGCACACACACGCCAACATCCTCACACACTCACACACACATGATTAGTACTGAGCTACACCTGCACACTGACACACACAAAACCAGTCCTATTTATTATGCTTTAGCCAAATATAAACAACGACGTCACAGAGCAGGTTTACCCTCTAAACACTAGGAAAGGTGTTTGAGCTTCAGCTCAACATGAGCTTCTCTGACAGCCACGTGTGTGTGTGTGTGTCACTGGATATTAGTCACTAAGGCTGAAATTCAGTAGAATAGCAAAAGAAGCAGCAGAGCAGAACATCCGTTTACTTTTTGTTTTTATTTCTTCATGATGACTTTATTTTGCTTTGTGTTTCATTAATGCTGCATTCTGAATTTTCTGGATTTTTTTAAAATAAAGGGTTAAATAAATACAATCTACACATTAGATACTTTTCACCAGCAGAAGCAGCCTTACAACAATAAACATTTTACAAATGGCACACCCTAACCCAGGCTATTATTATTATTATTAGGGTAAGTTTAGGTCCTGAATGTTTTATGTATCAGTTATAGCTTCAGATTCTTGTAACTTCAAACACAAACTGTTTTTTTTCCAAAATTCTGTCTTTCTGTTACTCTAGGTACTTCCTGTTATCATTAACACTGGTTCAGGTTAAGGGGATGCTGGTTTTTGAATAAGAGAAGCAGAGATTTCCCATAACATCACTTTATAATAGTGATCAGTCAGAGCGGTACACTCCCAATATATCAGTACAGACCAGCTCATCATTTTACAATTATTATTATAATAAGACACTGTAATAATAAATGTCTTAATGTTTTCTTACAAAAAGCTCTGTAATTATACCATGTAAATGTTGCATGAAATAGATTTTACACTGTAAAACAAAAAGATTAGAAATCATTACCTGATGAAGGATCTACAGGGACACTATTTTGGGTCCCATATGAACATTTTTGAGTTTTTTTTTTACTCCCTTGCTAGTTCCCTCTGTGGGGCTGGGTCTGCAACAAGGCAAACAGACTAGGGGTGCCCCCACACAACACAGTGAAATACCCAAAGACATACAGGGTTCGTCTGCTAATAATAATAACAATAATAATAACATGACTGTTGTGAGTGCTGTTTAAGAAGCAACTGTGACTTTAAATCTGAATCTATTTTGTAATTAATCATTTGTTCTTGTTTATTAAAGATAAATTATTTTCCATACCAGTTGTGTTCACTGTAATGTTTTATTTGTAATAAATATTAAGAATTCTTTATAACTAGAAATAAACATTAAACTGAACTTTGAATCTTTGAACAAAGGAATAAGTGTTTGGTGTTTCTGTGGAATCATGGTTATCACCTGTTATTGCTTAATATACGTTTCCACTTAAAGCCAAATTAAAAGCACAAATCTTAAAATATATAGTTTAAGCTGTAGGTTATTTTTACTTGAGTAAAACCCACAGCTTTTAATAACACCACTGCAGCTGCTGTCATTTCAAAGTGTGTGTGTGTGTTTATTTAGGTTTATATGTCATTGGGAGAACAAAATAAATCCTTTTTAAGATTCCTTTGTACAACCAAAAAAGCTAAAACGATTTATTTGAGATATATTGTTAAAGGTTAAGTGTCTGTGTATTGTGAGTTAGCTACAGTAACGGAAAGTCCCCGCACTTATTCAAAGCCTGACGTGTGTGTGTGTGTGTGTGTGTGTGTTCTTGTTTCACAGGAAATTTGTTACCGAGTGTGTGAACTGAGAACAGAAGGTTTACTGAACGCTTGTACAAAATGATTCTACTTTTCTTTGTTTTTCTTTTTATTTGTTCGGGATCTACAGCCCTAGGTGAGTTTATTACTTTTACTGTTTGGTTGATGCTGCTTACATTCACTTCTAAAATGTGCTTTTGTAACGAACACTAAACATGGCGGAGGGACACAGCGTGTCTTCATAAGAAACAGCAGGCAACAGAGTCGGACGGTCCAGAGGGGCAAAACACAGAAACGATTAGAACTCAGGCAGCCACGAAACTTAACAAGGAATGAGTGAGTTCAAACGTGCTGTATATATACATATATAAATATAATATATAATAAATATATATATATATAGTGCGTGATTAGGAGGTGAAATGAGCTCCAGGTGTGTCTATAAATAAGAAGGTGAAGATGTAAGTGCGCGGGTGTGGTCCACTGAGCAGGGGTTATGGGTGACAGCTTTAAATATACATTTTAATATTAATATATATTGTAATATTATTTTAATAATATTTTCCTTTATGTACTTATTTGATTGTTACTGTAAATGAATATTGTTTTGTGCTACTGAAAAATTACATATAAACTAATAACATATAATATAAACTAAAACATATATATATATATATATAAACGTAAATATTACATGATTTATTTTGGTTTCATAATTAAAACATATTAGGATTATAGTCAGTATATAATTTCAATTTAAAGATTTATTTCAGCTTTAATACAATATATCTGATCTCCAGTGGGTTAAAGTGCACACACACACACACACACACACACACACACACACACGTCACTCTGAAAGTTTCCATTAAGGGATGTAAGAACTTTCAGAAGCTTTGGACTGGTCCATCATTACTGATCAGTACTACATACTCTTTAGTTTAGAAATACTACAAAGCAACAGTGTGAGGTAAATAATAACCTGCTCATATCCTTCCTGCATGGTAATCCTAAAAGTTTGTCCAGACAAAGTGAAAGTCCTGCTTTGGCCACAGTGGCTGTCAGTCAGCGAATCATTAAAACATTCACTACAAAAATACAGAGAAAAACAGAACATGTACAACAGCAGATAATAACTATTAGCTAAGAGGAGAGAAACCCAAAGCTGTGTGACTTCATAACGAGACTGTAGCACATTAAGAACACGTAACAGGGCAGGGGAATCAAAAGGGGAGATGAGGGCCCCATATCAGCGAAGTGTGGTTGGCATGAACTCACAGGAAGTGTGTTTGTGTGTGTGTGTGAGAGAGACTTCTTGCACAGTGAGTGTTAATCATGTTCTAGAATAAGCTAGTGCTGTATGATTAATTTCTCTGTGTATGATAATCTGCAGAGATCAAATGCATCGTAATCAATCTGGAGTACGTGAACTGTACGTGGGACGCTGACGGGATCCCTCAGGAGAACCTCAGCTTCAACAGCAGGTCAATTTTCAGCTAACAGTCATCAACAGTCTTTCAGAGTTTGTCTTTAAACTGGGTATACTCAGGTGGCAGAGATGCTGAGGTGTGTGTGTTTGTGTGTGTGTTCTCAGTTACAACAAGGAAGAAAGAAGTGTCTGTCCCTCCTATCTGGAGCTGAGGGGGGTGAGGGTGGGATGTTTGTGTCCTTACAATGAGAACAAACTGCAGAGATTTGATTATCTGAACGCCTGGTTATACACAGATGATAACACTGTGGTGGCAGAACATCACCGTGCTCTTAAGAACAGAGGTAAGAGCATTCATATACCATCATAGAGGGGGTGTAGGAAAGGAAAGGAGTCATAGAACAATCTCACATCTCACAGTTTCACCAATCTCTCATCTCATGGAACTTAAACAGTGTCATACTCATTCTGGCAGGATAGCTCTGATCTAGAGGGGACGGTTTAGAAAGCTGGCAAAAAGCTTATGTTTATCTAAATCATTAAACAAACTAAACCCTACAGCATTTTCACAGGTCAGATAGAAAGTGGAGAACAGAAAGGGACAAAAAAGGACAAAATGTGGAGCCTGTTTTCTCAGTCTTACCTCAGCTCTCTTTCTCTGTGTCTGTCTCTCAGTGAAGTTATATCCTCCCCATAACCTGACAGTACAGTTGGGGGACACTGAGCTATGGCTTTACTGGAACAGCAGCAGCAGACATGCTAAACCTGACTGTCAGTATCGTGAGGTTCGCTACAGGATCAACAACAAAGACTGGAAAGTATGTTTAAAGAAACAATTTCATTTCAATGATTAACATCTCATTATAGAAACATCACAAGACTATGGTCAGATCCAGGACAATCTAGCTGTTGTAGCAGCGTATGCTGGATAACACTGTAGGCCAGTGAATTTCTCTGTTTTTCACAGATTTGGTATTACAGCACGTTAAACGTCGGGATCATTTGTAAAAGCATCAGTCAGAACTTCTGGTTCTTTCCTCAGGTTCAGCTCACGGTGTTTGAGAACGCGTTCAGCGTGCCGTTCCCTAACGCTGACCGTCTGTACGAGTTCCAGGTGAGGGTTCGCATGGCGGCGCAGTGCTCTGAATCTGAGCTGTGGAGCGACTGGAGCGAGTCGGTGTGCTGGGGCTCTATGCTGTCCAGCAACGATACAGGTAAAAACGTTACACAGCTTGAACCAAGTACCTACCAAGCTCCAGAGCCCGCCCCGGCACATGGCACTGAACAGGAGTGGCCCTGTCCTGGATAAAATTCACAATTCTTTTATGGTTCATGCAAATATTATATATCCCAGATTTTAAGATCCAGCTAACATCCTATAGAATCAGTATAGCCCATCCATACAGCACTGGAACTCCTGCTTGTAAATTAACAGGGGCACACAGAAAATCGAAGAGCAGAAAATTAACTTTGTTTTTTCCAGTAGCTTTAATGATTAACGACGGTAGGTTGAGGGAACAGATTCCCCCTCAGATTATCAATGGTGATGATTGTGAATTGTTTCCTTATCCTGTGTGTTAAGACATTAAACGGTGTGTGTGTGTGTGTGTTGCAGAATCGGTACAGGAAAGGTCAGCAGTACAGGTAGTGCTTTACACAGGTGCAGCTATTTTTCTCCTGATTGCCCTCACCTGCCTGCTCATCCACAGCGAGAGGTTAGCTTACAGAATTCCAAACACACAATCATACTACGTGATTAGGCTTAGCACATTACCATCATACACAGCTGCTGAATTTAGGTTGCAAAATTTGTGGTCTAACAGTCCTTTCTATATTTTATAATAACTATATATAAACTGTTTGTGTCAGACTGAGGGTGATCCTGATTCCTGTCGTTCCACATCCCTCTAACCTGTCAGATCTGATCGACAGCTACGATGGAAATGTAGAGGTACATCACAACATCTTTACAACAGGAAACCTCTGTGTGTGTGTGTGTGTGAGGGCTGAGTGCTGTGGCGTGTGCACCACATTTCCTGTTCATAACACGTTAAACTGAGCAGAAACAGGAAATACCTCATCTTGTGTTGATCTAATTTCCTGCAGAAGTGGATTCATATTTCCAAAGAGCTGCAGGACGGCTTCAAGCCCAACTTCAGCGAGCGACCCTGCGCCGTGCGAGAGTTCAGGGCGGACCAGTCAGAGAGTGATACCTCGTACCATACCATCGTCTCATCCGATTATCAGCTCATGCAGAGCTACTCATCATCATCATCATCCTCATCCTCACCCTCATCCTCAACCTCACTGCTGTCTACTGATAACACACAGAAATAATCACCTCACTGCTCCAGGGTCCGTTACAGTGTACGGCTGATCAAAGACCCAGTATAAATTCATTTCAAATTATAAATGATAAAACAAACCCTGAATTTAAATGATAATTAATGAATGATAAGGAATTCTAGTCACAATTACAAAGTGTTCAAACAGCTGCATTAGCGGGTACTGAATTATCTGCAAGTATTCCATTATCAATCAGACTAAAAGTCACGTCTAATAAGAGCCAGAACGTCATAAATATATAAAGAGCAGATAAAACAAATGTATGATTGAATAAGAACAATGTTTATGTTGTATAAATGTGTAAATATGTTCATATGAGTTATGTTCACATGTGTTCTTATAAATGCTCCTCGAGGTTCAAAGTTGCTGCTAAACCACATTTAACAATACTGTGTGTGTGTGTGTGTGTGTGTGTGTAAGCAGTAATATTGTAATGCAGTATAGACAGGTATATAACGAAGCTATTTTATTATTTGAAATTAAAATCTTGCGTTTTTGCTATTAGATAATAAATACAGATCCACTGGAAAATACATAAGGATTGAGTGCAAGTTATTTTCTCCTTTCCCAAGACATAACCCAGTTTAACCGAATTAAATAAAATATTTGTCCTAATATTAGTTCCTCCTGTATTAAGGCAACCTTTGCTTCAGATAACACACAAACACTCTTAATGCTATACAATATAATTTCCAATCATATACCTGACTGTAAAAAGTTAAAGAACCCTAAGAAACCAATCCGTATGTGATTACTGTAATGGTGTGACGTTTTCTATCCCAGCTGATCCTCATACTGCTTCCTAAAACAATCACCAGCAGGAAAGAAATCCCAACATCGCTCCTGATACATCTTCCACACATACGACTCCTGATAAAGAGGGAGAGAGGGGGGAGAGAGAGAGAGAGAGAGAGAGAGAGAGAGAGAGAGTATTATATAAAAAGTAAATAAGCAGCTCTTTCCAGTCAGTCAGTCTTCAGATACCTCTGTATTAGCCTCTATGCAGTAATGTGTGGGTATAGAACAGTGTTGGGTTTGGTTACCTGGCCAGTGTGTTCTGTTTCCTCCTTATTTATCAGGTACATCAGGAAGAACCTGAGGAGAGAGCATCAGGTCATGTTCCTCAAACAAAGGATAATTCAGTTTTGACCCTAGACCCTGACTGAATCTAAACCCTGAATCATTTTACAGAAGCGCAACAGATTTGATTCTTATAGTCTTATAGTCGATTCTTATACAACTCTTGAGTACTGATTGATAAAAGAATAAAACATGTTATTTAAAATGGCCATAGTTACACTTACAGATAATTAGCCAGGTTGTGTTCATCTAAGGTGTGAGTCTCGAAGCCGTGTGGAGTCGTATCAAAGTAATCGCTTCCGATGCCACAGATAAAACATTTGGTCTGAGTGAGAGAATTAAACACTGTCACTCACCATGGATAAGACAGAGAGAATGATGATCATCTTGATGTTCTTGCGTGTTTACACAGTATTGCGATATAATATTAATTATATGTCAGTACATGCTTATTAAAGATAAAGGTGGCGCTGTACCTCCATGTCCTCTTTCACCTGCTCCTGCTGGTCTCTCAGCTCCCCAAAGGCATCGATGATCAAACCTGCACACGATACAGTCTCTATACATCAGTTTTTAATCTCACACTTCAGCCAGTCAAAGCTAAGAGTAGGATGATTAAAGGAAGACGATTTCCATTTTGTATGCACTGAAGGAGAGGGACATCGTAAAACTTCATACTGGTATTTTCTCACAAAGTAAATTCAATAAAACTCTTCTTAAACATTGATCGTGTATAACAGTAAATAAAACTGAGTGTGTGAGTGTGAGTCCTACCCTGAATGATGGCCAGTAGAATGACGATGACGAAGAAGAAGAAGGTGATGTCGAAAACGACGCGATAAAGCTCGTACTCGTCACCGGCAGGATCCTCGATCTCATCGCCGATCCCTCCGCCCGCCCTCACACCCACGTACATGTGGAAGAGATAACACTGAGGGACAGAGGGAGGGTCAGGAGGGCGAGCGGGCTAGTAAGGTTAGAGTTAGAGGGGGGGTGAGTTTTTGGGGTCGGACTCACGGTCATCATGTCGTCACATTTCATGTCGGGCTCGTCCTCGTCCTCGCTCTTATTGTAGAACTTGCGGAAGAAATTGAAGGCGACAACGGTGTAGAGGTACACAACCACTGCTAACAAACCCACCGTCATCATCAGCTGAAACACACACACACACAGGGGTTAGAGAAGGAAAGAATACAATAACAAGTACAGTCACGCCCTGTGGCAGACTCATGTCCCATTCAGGTTCCTGAACCAAACATTACTTACTACACGCTGCTCACTTTAAAGGAGTAATGTGGGTGTATTTTATATAATTCGATTGATATAGTTGTTGTCACCTGTTTGCCGTTGTGTGTGACAGAGGACAGGATGGTACGCAGAGTTTTGACGCCCATGGCGATGTCCAGCAGGTGACACGCAAAGAAGAAGTTGTTGTAGTGTCCGAGCAGTGACATCACAGTATACCACACCAGATATAGAAATGTCTGGACGGGAGAACACGAACACACACACACACACACACACACACACACGATACATTATCCACACAAAATCAGTATAACCTTCAGTAGAGTCAGTGCTGTTTGTCTTACGTTGTCCGTAAACACGACTCCAAACTTCCAGACCTGATACTTGAGATCAACAGCAGAGATCCTGAGGGAGAACAGAGGAACATATGATGTAATTACAACTGTATATTTGTCAGTCTCAAATGAAGCTGTGCAGACAGTTTTTTACTAGTGTCCTGATGCTCTCCAATGGTGATAAAGGCCTGATAAAATAAATCTGTCCCAGCCCTAAACAGAACTAATTGTGGTGGAAATAGAGCCACCTGTCCCCACCTTGCTTCACTCTGTGCACAGGTGTGAGTGTGTGTAAGGAATAAAAACACATAATTAAAGATACAGAGCCCTATGCTCAGGTTTGATTTACCAAGCCAGAATGGAGCTGTCGGGTTCTTCTGTTTTTTTCTCGGTTTGTTGTTTGCTGACATCCAGTGAGGCAAGATCCATCCCCAGCAACTCTGCGATTCTCTCTCGCCCATAAATATCACCATATTTATCCAGAACCTGAAAATAAGAAGAACAATTACCTTGCTGTGACATAAATGTAACTGTATAGCAGTTAAAATACAAACCAATTGTTGTGGATGGAAACACGACTTAATTTGCATTTTTCTCCCAGAACAGAAACCATGCTATCGTGTGTGCAGGTTTTGCTCACCTTCCGCTTAACAAACTTATCCCAGTAGTTATTTGGAAAGGAGCTGAATCGAAGAGAAAGACAGAAATGCATGTTATTGTTCCCGCTCTAATAACGAATAGTGGATAACAAAAACCTTATTGCATCATTTTTGAGGCATGTGTGTATGCAGAGTGTGTGTGTGGTGACTGACGGGGTGTTAAGCACCAGTCTGTCCCACTGTCCTTTAATATCATCATCTTCAGGCTGATCTGTGATGTAAAGCCCATCAAACTCCAGCTTCCTCGCCAATTCTTTCTCTCGCTTAAAGATCACTAATGGGATCTACAAAACACACACACACACACACACACACACACACACACACACACACACACACACACACACACACTGTTAATGCTGGTGAGGGAGGGAGTTGCATCATGTGCTTTATAACTGAAATTAGTACTATAATCTTTATTAAACCTTGAGGCAGTTGTATCCGATGATGCAGATGAAGGAGATGATGGTGTGGATGATGGCGAGGATGGACAGCGTGGGCTGCATGTATCCTGTGCTCTCCTCCAGGAAGTAATACACAGGACCTTCCTCGTCCTCGTCCTCGTCCCCTCCGACATCCGCCGCCCCGGATCCGTCCGTCTCCTCCCCTGATCCCTCAAACAGTCCAGAACCTTCAAACAACCCAGAACCTTCGAGGTCGTCATCATCCGGAGGCGTGTCTGATACCTGCAGGGATGGGATCGACTGTCATTATTCCACTCTATGCTGAGTTCATTTCTAATCGTACAGACAGTTCCACAGACCCTGTAGAAGAGCAGGATGAAGTTCAGAGCGAAGGCGATAAACAGAGCCAGGAATCGCAGGTTGTAGAAGTTCCGGGACAGATAGTTCTGTGGACCGAACAGAAGCAGGTTCAGCTCAGGGTTAAGGTTCGAACTGATTTAGTGCGATGCCTGAGGCTTCTCACTGACCAGGAATTTATTTCTCTGAACGTCCAGCTCGTTCCAGAGATCAAACCCTCTATGCCTGGAAACCTTCTTCCTTTTCTTGTCCTTGCTGCTGGTCTTCTTGACTGTCTGGGTCTCCCCAGGTTCTTCTGTCGTTTTCTCTGCTGCTTTTTCCACCTTCTCTCCATTTTCAGTGCTGTCAGGTAAACAAATATCAGTTTGACCTCACAGAGACGCGATTCTGAAAGCAGTTTCCACTTGGCATGTAAAAGCTTCTACTACTTGAGCTGCAATTTTTTAAAATTAGCGTTCAAGTTCTAAACTACATAGAAAAGCAATTCGAAGATATCTAATTTATATTTTAAGACTGATGAAAATAATATAAAGGACACACTCTGCTTTCTCGGGCTCAGGAGAAGGATCTTCAGGAGGTGCTGCTGGTGCCGCCGCAGCCGCCTGTTCAGTAGCACCCTCTTCTGATTGCTAAAAATAAATATAAAGAAAGTTTCAGTCTGTGAGCTGAGCGAGAAAACACTGAGAATCTCTGGTCTGATTTAATCCACAAAGCCGCACCCCTTTCCTCTTGATTAGAGGAGAACCCTCTGGAGTCGGTGGTTCAACTGGTGTCGTATCTCCCATATCACCCAAACCGCCAGGTGTGTCGATGCCAGGGATTTTGCCGACATCCTGCTCGGCACTGTCCTCGTCTTCTTCTTCTCCTCCGGCAGCCTCGGTAGAATCCGCCACCCCCCCCGTTTCCTGTTCCTCGCCGCTTCCGGCTTCTCCCGGGATGTCTCCATGCACCTCATCCTGAGTGGGATCAGGCATGCTGGCCAGCAGCTCCATCACCGTCACATTTTTGGCTCCTTCCACTAAACCTCCCCCAAACAAAGTGTTCCAAACGATCAAGAAGAAGCCCTTACACACGCTGTAGATGAAATGCAGAACTCCCATTAAGATCGTCCAGAGGAACTTAGCCACGACAATCACCATGTCTTTAACTGTCATCTTTCGGAGTCTGCGATACTGTCTGCGCAGGTTCCGGAATGTGAACATGCCCATGAAATTGAAGATGCTGTTTATAAAATCTGCAAAGGCAGAGCTGGATTCCGAATGGCTGTTCGAACCGTTCTCATCTTCGTCCGCTCGGTGTCCTACTGCAGCCTCGTTTCCCTCTTCAACTTCGTCGTCGTCCTCTTCCTTCTCCTCTTCCTCCTGCTCTGAGATCTGCGATGCGATGTTCATCTCAAAAATGGTGTCCTCGCAGAAATTCACAAAGAGCTCCATCTTTTCCGCCTCTCCACCTTCATTGACGACGTCAAATATGAACTGCCGTTTAGACTCTCGGACCTGGGGCATCTCCCACTGCTTCCGGTTGACCTCGCTGATCTCAAAGTAGATCCTTTCGATCTTCCTGCTGGCGCCCATGATTTCGATCCGACCCAGGAACGGGCGGAAGTAGTTGAGGACGCTCTCGGCCTGCTCCAGGAAGTTTTGGAGCCTGGTGTCATGCGGGACGTGCTCGGACAGGTTGGTCAGGAGCACGGCGATGTTGAACCCGATGTCCTTGGCCGGCTCCTGGAAGCGCTCTGCATATTCTTCGTAGTCGATCATCTCGTTCTCGTCGGCCTCGGAGCAGGACAGCAGGAACTGGATCTCTGACGGCGTGTACTGCTTCTGACTGTCCATGAACTTTTGAAAATCCTTTTTGGATATCAGGCCTCTGGGATCAGTCACGTAATCACGGAAAGCTCCGGAAGCGACTACGTCTTTCAGTTTGAGGAACATGTCAAAGAATTTGAGGATCATTTCGACGTTGCTAGAAGACTCCACCAGCATGTCCACCATCTGACGGGCGATCGTCCCATTTACGATGTTCCCTAAAGTTAAAGATGTAAGAAGTGAGGTGAGCAGTGGCAGACATTTCCTACATTAGAACCATATTGATGTTACAGCATAACACAAACCCTCTAGTAGAGAGAGTAGCATGACCACCATGTCCTTCTGCAGGTCCAGCAGCTCCTTCAGCAGGCCAATCTGACTTGAGTCCTGAAACATAAAGTACACAACACACTGCACGGCATGTAAACACACCTACAGGATGTTCAGATATCACTCATACACTCTTCCACACCTGATTAATCCAGTTTCACAGACTGTGCGTTTAGGCAAAGTTACCTGAGCAAGTTTCATCATCATGTGGGCAAAAACGTGAAGAAATCCTACAACTGCATCCCAAAGCCTGCTGTGTGCCAACGACTGCTGATTACCTGTACACGGTCCCTGTGAGAAAGAGAGAGATGAAAAACCTAATGAACAAACTGGTACAGTTTGTGTTTGTGTATGTAACAGCTGTACAGCCTCACCTGGATGTACTCAGTGAGAGAGTTAAACACTTGCTTGGCCACCGTCATGGCTTTGGAGAAGTTCCTTTTACCTGGCTCATCTATAATCTCTTTCCCAGAATAATACCAGTAGAAATCACTGATGGACTCCTGCATACATTCAGCATATCATTTACACCTAGAACTAGAAACAGCTCTGTGCATCATCAGTTAAAACATCTACATCATGTTGGAAGACTGAGGCTTTTATAACAATGAATCTGGTGCAGGGAGGAGATGCTTGGGATTATGGGATGTAGAACTGACCTGTAGGCGCAGCAGATAATCCACGGTGCAGATGATGATGTTGATAGTTGTGGTGCTTCCTGTTTGAGTTCTGAGATAGTTCTGAAAATCTGTAATGATTAGAAATATAGGTAGAAATACTTATAATTAATCAGTTATCAATAATCATTCAAAACGACTTTTCCTTTCAGCCGACTCAGGGCAGAACTCTCACCGTTATTGTGTCCCTCACAAAGCAACTGCAGGAAACGGAACAGGTCACAGGTGAACTCGTCATCAGCCATGACCTTCTCACCTGAAACAGGTAAAGACAGGTGGGAAGTTCTTAACAGCTGATGTGACTCAGCAGGAATACAAAGCCATCAAGCAGAGCAACCCAGAGAAAAAGCAACAGAGGCAGGTGAAGAGACTTGTGATTTCCATCCATGTGTTTTATGTAGATTTAAAGATTAAGAATTAAAACAAGAAATTCTTAGATAGATTCTAAGGGTACAAGATAGTGGTTCGGCATGTGTCAGTTGAATAATGATTCCAATCACACTCAAAAACACAAACAAATAACAAGGTTAGGAGCGTCAAGATATTATTACAGAGTAATACAATTTTTGGATGATTGGAAAACTTTAGGATGGAAATACAGCCAGAGAGAAAGAAGAAGTCATTATTTTAAAGCGAATGATAGCATTTTGGGATGAACAATGTTTACGGAAGCAGCAGCACCTGGTATGTGAAGCACTGAAAAAGGATAACACACACACAGACAAAACAGACACTGGATGTACAGCAGATCTCTGCACGTAAACATAAATAGAAAAACACAGATACAGAATAATCACAGTGTGTAAAGAGGGAGTGTTAAAATGCAAAGCTCCACACTGCAATGGGGCACGCGCGCGCACACACACACACACACACACACACACACACACACACACACACACACACACACACACACTCAGAAATGCGCAGCAGGGTCAAAGACAATAACAGCCACTATTAGGCAGCGTGAGGTGTGGGCGTGATTTGAGACATGAGTGTTTTTGTCACTGAGTGACCTGTTAAAAGTCTAAAACTGAATAAAGGTGAATGAGAGAGACAGAGACAGAGAGAGAGACAGAGACAGAGAGAGACAGAGAGAGAGAGAGAGAGAGAGAGAGAGAGAGAGGGGGAAAGACAGAGAGAGAGAGACAGAGACAGAGAGACAGAGAGAGAGACAGAGAGAGACAGAAAGGGAAGGTGAGAGAAAAACAGCAAGAGAGAGTGAGAGAGCAAATGAGAGACAGGGCAATAAACGAGGGTTTAAAAAAAAAGAGATTGCAGAAATGGTAAAAAGGTCATCTCGCAATGTACAATCCAAACCATTGTGGTGGGTAACAGTGGCAGCTTGGGCCATGCTGGGATTCGAACCCTGGGCCTACACTTTGGATCAGACCGGTTCATCACGGAGCTGTCAGAGGGTCGCTATAGCAGCATTGGGGATGCTGATGATCCCCTATTAGCCTCCCCTCCATAAGCCACGCCCAATCTGGAAATTGTACCCAGATCATTGTGGCTGCGGGCATTCACGTGTCTAGCACTGTGACCCCACGCCTGACCAATAGTATTTGGACACAGAGCTACACTGGTGTACACGGTAACAATCCGAGGTGGTTATACAGGTACGAATGATCCCAAACACCAGAGAGGTTCATGGTCAAAAATACTTTATGAAAGGGTTCGAACTGAACAGCCACCCACAGTGTACGTTTGGAGGGCAGGTTGGTACAGAGGTGAGTCATGAGCGCAGGTATAAGCTGTGCGTGTGTGTGTGTGTGTGTGTGTGTGAAACAGCAGCCCGTACACACACACGCAGGTAGGATTTCGTGATAACCGGTGGCAGGACTAAGATGGCCTGCTTAATTCTGCTCCATTCTCGGGCTAAGGAGTGGGAAAGTAGCGTTTATCACACGGCCAGCTACAGTTCCCACACACTCTGGTTACATCATTACGGGGTTCGCCGTCGCCACCGGCCAATCGTGACCCGGGGTTTTGGTCAGCTGACCCTGGGTACGACAACATGGCAGAAACCCGATCGGCGTGCTGGAGTTTCAGGCCGAGCCCATTGATAGCCGAGTCCTCTCTCACTGCACTGCAATTTTCAGCTACGGTTTCACCTTTTGCTTTCATGCTTAGCTCCCTGTGTGTGTGTGTGCGCGAGTGCGTGTGTGTGTGTGTGAGTGTGTGTGTGAGAGAGAGAGAGAGAGAGAGAGAGAGAGAGAGCCCGGGTCAGAGTGGACTTTTGTGCACAGGTGCGCAGACGGCGCAGCACCTAGCCGACGTTACACCAATCTTTGCAGAGCTTGCCCTTCTCAGTAACACCCTGCTACAATGAAACCCTTCGCTGGGTGCAATTGCCCCCTCTCCCCTCCAGGTGCACCCACGTAGGGGGCAGAGCGAGGGGCCCGAAATGTGGAGGAAGGGGTTCGTGATGTGTGCGGTTCCGCTCGTTGGAGCCTGGCAGACAGAGACGGCTGATCCGCCGGGATTTCCACACACAGCGCCACGTCTAGGGCTTTAACCCGAAAACGCAGGCTGGCGAGGGCAGTTCCCTGGGTGGGAATGCCACGGCGATGCCAGAGGAGAACGCAGAGGGGTTCGACCCGATCGGACGGCGACAGTAAAGGCCTATGCGCCGAAACTGAAGGGCCGAGACGTCGCGTGAGAGCCTGTTCTGATTTCTCTATTAAAATCAGGCCGACCAATCGGAGCTCGGTTGCCGGGCAGAACAGCTCATCCTGCTGGTAGCTTATAGGACGAGCGACGGGCCGATTCCAGAAACATGTAGTTGAAAATACGTGGTGCTTTAGAGCTAAAAAGCTGGAGAGGGACGGTGATCAAGCTCCCAGCCATCGCTTCAATGACACTAAACAAAAACACAAGCCAGAGCTTCCTGCACTCATATAAAAAAATAAAAAATAAATTGAAAAGATAGGCAAATTGAAGCAGATAGGCTACAGCAGCAGGAGGTGACCGAGTAAAACTCACACGGTAGAAGGAGACTGGATTCTTCTCACACCGTGAGCATCGCTTAAACTCCGCAGTGAGTGAGTATTGTTGCCGGCCATGTGCCCATTTATGCCCACCGTGTACCAGCTTCGGTTGGCACCTTCCAACCGGGATACCCTGTCTCCCCCCCCGACACACACCTCCAAAAAGTCAGATCTCTTGACTCGATGCGATGAGGACTAAGGGCGGCAGCGTATTAAAAATGCACGGACGTTTCCGTGGCAGATCGTTCTGTCCCGGCGTCATCAGGTGTCGGGTTTTGGGACCTGTGCGAGGCGAAGACGATCCCCTGTGGTCAGTGGGCCTGATTGACAAGCTTCCTGTTTGGATGGAGTAAAACCTGATCCTCTGCCTGGACATTTTAACCCCTCGTAGGCAGAACGTTGGGCTGGACTTGATTGTTAAATCTCATGGCTCTGTGACCCGCGTGAAAGAAGATAGCCTTTCCGATACGAGGGGCGCCGTCTGCCCTCCATGTGAAACGATTCGGACGCAGGTTCACACCCATCGGCTTATCTCTATCGGGGGAAGTAAAGCATGCCGTCCCGCTTTGATTAGCCCCCCCGCCAAACCCCGAATCGCGGGGAGCCGATGATCACAGGTTAAATCGGTCGATAAGCGGTGATTAGGCGGAGGCGTCCGGCGTGTTGGAGTTATCACCAGCCTCCTAGGGGGAGTTACTGAACGTGAGGTTGTGACCAAACCGGTAACAGCAAACTGAGATCCGTTTTTGTAATAACGAAGGAATAAGGAATTCAGAGGGAGATCCCGGGGTTAGAGCCAAAATACAAAATCCTGTTCTGATTTTTATTTCTTTTAATGCAAGCAAACTTAAATCCGGGCGGCACGGTGACCCGGGGGCTCGGTGGGGTGGCAAGAAGGTCCCGGGTTCAATCCCAGGGCGGGGCGGCCTGGGTCCTTTCTGTATGGAGTCTGCATTTCCTCCCCGTGTCTGCGTGGGTTTACTCCGGGTACTCCGGCTTCCTCCCACAGTCTAAAGACATGCATGTTAAGTAAATTGGTGTCTCTAAATTGGCGTTGACTCGTGTGTGTGTGTGTGTGTGTGTGTGTGTGTGTGTGTGTCTTTGACGACGGGCGATGCGACGTGTCGGTCCAAGCATTCCCTCGTCGCGTCTTCGTGGGTATGGGCGAGACTTGAACCGCGAGGAAAGAAGAAGAAGAAGAAGAACAAAAGAACAAACCTAAACCCAGTCACACGCTGTGGTGTTGCTGCTTTGTTATGGCTGGTGTCGTTGCTATGGTGATACTGGAAGCGCTGACTGTTAACGATTACTCTGAGGTGTCCTGCCAAAGCGTAACGTGATGGAACACTTTACCTGGGAGATGACAGGATCTTGAGCCGAATCCAGGAATGCGAAGCAGCTCCGTGTTGTTACGTTTCAGCTTCAGACGATGAGCTGATATCCATGATGGGATGATTTCCAGACACGCTGGGATACGTGTGGAGACCTGCCCGTCTGCCCGTCTGCCCGTCTGCCCGTCAGCCCGTCTGCCCGTCTGCCCGCCTGCCCGCCTGGCGGAGGGAAGGAGAAAGTGAGCCGGGCGTCATCAGCGTAAGCGCGATAGGAAAAATATCAAACGATGATTTTCTGACACTGATAATGGAACCTTTGGAATCTGTAGACGTGGAGTCACACGGAAATGAGGTGATGAGGTTCCTGTTCACTTGTACGAACGGTTCCTGTATTCTTTGCCGCGCCCTTAACGACATAGATCCAGTATCGGACCTTCTGGTCCCTAAATTGGCATTTACGAGGCCTGGTGGCGTTTGGAGAAGTTCCAGTTCTTCATTACACCTTCAGGAACTGAGGCGCTCGAGAACTGGCATGTTCCAGAACTGGGATTTTGGACAGAAACTGGAACCTTTGGACTGATGGTAGACGGGGAAAAAAAACTTTTTATAGTGGAAGAGCTGGAGAAGGTACCAAACATCACAGTTATCAAAACTGGTCCTGGAACTGGCATCCATGATACTGGAACTAAGATTTCTGCCGGTTAATTTCTGTCCTAAACCTGCAGGAATTCAAATGTTCGGGATCTTTCATACTAGAACTGGCATGTTTGCTACACGACAGTGGAACTTTTGGACTGGTGATGCGGGTAAAATCTGGTACCAGAAACATAACTGGAACCAGGATCCACGGTACCGGATGTCGTGCGTTTGGTGCAGGACCTGTTCGCTTATGGGGGTTTTTTGATCTGGATTTGGAACTGGCGCTGTCAGATCTAACGGGAACCAGCCCAAGGTTCCCAGTTCCCGGTACCAAATCTCCAGGTTCCACTTTAAAAAAAAAAAATAATACATTTTTTCGTAACGCGATTGCTGATGCTGGAGACGACGTGTCCGGTGCACAGGAACGGTTTGGAATTTGCGGTTCCGGAAGTACTCAGGAAAGACCTGGTGGTATGGGCGGACGTCCTGCAACGATTCCAACTCGAGCACCGTGAGCAGAGGGAAGGGAGGAGGCAAAAAAGCCAAGGATGGCAGCGGGAGAGAGAAACGCGTCGTGCTTCGGAGCGTCAGAAACACAAAAGTCATCGGCGCTGAATTCGTCTTCTCAAGGTCTGTTCGTCTCCGTACACACACCGCTGCATTCCAGAACATCGCCCGTGTGTGTGTGTGTGTGTGTGTGTGTGTGTGCTTCTTTCAATGCTAGGCTGAATGCTCTGGAGAACATGTGAGCGGCAGAAGGACAAGGCCGACGCCTTTCCTCCTGAATGTTCGGTCGTCGTTTTTTTTTTTTTTTTTTTTTATTTTTTATTTTAATGAATGGATGAATGGAAACATAAAAGCTTCACCAAGGTCCCTCAGATCCAAACCTCCACAGATTGGCTCTCATCCTGCTCGAGTGCGTTAAGAGCCCACATCAGATTGTTTGCTCAGGAATGAAGCGTTCGCTTTGGCTCGAAACAGCACAACGCAAATATCGACGCGCTCAGACTCCACTTTCATAACGTCGTCTCACTTTGTCTCGCTTTTAATACCGAGATGAGATGCACCGAGAAAATGGGTATAAACATTCAGGGGACATAAAAAAACAACCGCGTTCATATGAATATAACAGTCAGGAATGCGTTAAACTGGGAGTGTATTGAAGCCGTTACTCCAGGCAGAGGGAACAAAAACATGGAAGGGCTTATAAATATAAGAAAACTATTTTCCTGAAGGAAATACAACAACGATATGTGATATCGTGGCAATGTTGGTTTGTGTCCTAATACTATTGGTCACATGTTAGTTTGTGTCCTAATACTTTTGGTCACATATTGGTTTGTGTCTTAATACTTTTGGTTCATGTTGGTTTGTGTCCCAATACTTTTGGTCACATGTTGGTTTGTGTCCTAATACTTTTGGTCACATGTTGGTTTGTGTCTTAATACTTTTGGTC
>JAUZST010000501.1:97571-138601 GCA_034779995.1 Parotocinclus haroldoi
GTGCGTGCGTATGTGTGCGCAATTGAGAATGTGAGGCAGCGGGGATGGTGGGGGCGGGGGTTGGGGGGGGGGGGCTAGTGCGCGCGCGTGTGTTTGTGCATGCGTGTCTGTGCGTGTGTGAAATTGAGAGTGTGAGGCAGTGAGGGAAGGGGGGCTTGTGAGATGTGACCATGTGCGACTGTTCGTCCCTCGCTCTCCCTCTGTCTGTGTGTGTGTGTGTGTGTGTGAGAGAGTGTGTGTGTGCGTGTGTGTGTTTGTGTGTGTGTGTGTGTGTGTGTGAGAGAGAGAGAGAGAGACCGCTTGTCTTTAGGGGAGTGATGCGTTAGATTCCGCATTACCTGGACTAATAAGCAGCTGCCTGCGTGACGTCTCGAGGCAACCTCAAGTGGATTTTTTCCTCCTGCTTGTGCTGTCAGGCTTCCAGCAGCACTGCTGTTGCCTTGCTGCACGCTGATTTAGGCAAGTTTTTATTGCAAGTGTGTTGAATTTATTTTCAACCAACACTACGGGACAGGATGGCATGTTATCGAATATAGGAACGGATGACGTCCAACCAGGAGGCACACCTGAATGTTACAGCACAAATGATTTCGGCTCAGGGTTTTGATGTCGTTAATCTGGCTCATGACCGGGGACAGTGCGGGGTGTTCAGAGACTAGGGTTCGGATGGGATGGCTCTCCTGCAGAGGAAGACCAATTACTGCCACACACTCACCTCCGGGCAGGAAGCTTGAGCAAACAGCTTCTTCTCCTGACGGGAACAGTGTAGGGCTGAGAACTGCTATGGTAAACAAGGGAAGTGAGGCCTTCTGGCTGCGTTTACAGACTTGTAGAAATGGTGTACGAATGCTTACAACTATATTATAGTATGTAAAGAAATAATGCAGTGCTCTTCCCGATAGCTGATCATTTCTTCCATTTGGTTGTCCAGCTCTTAAACCCATGACTCTTCAGTCATTCATCTTGAAGAATATTATTCAGTACCAACCCTGAATCATTATGTACCTACAGTTAAACTGACATTAATATTGTGTATTAACGAGAGCGAGGAACCTAAATCCAGAGTTAATTAATGAAATGGATGAGTTGTTCTCCATGCTTAAATTCCAGGAGCTGATTAAGTTGTTTGGCTGTTGCACAAGTTGCAGTAAGTTCCACTATAATTTTTCCTTCACATTTTAACCCTGCTTTTCCTGGTCCCAGTCATTGGTGATCTGGAGAATTGCCTGGAGAGCAGCCGTCTGACCCCAAACACCCCCCCCCTGACCCCCACTCAAAAACAGCTAGTCATGCCTGCTTGTGATGCATGCTCCAGCCAAACTGCTGAGACTTCAATCCCTGTCCCCGTGGTGATGAGCTAGCATTTTAGACCCTAATTATTCTGGTCAATGATGGGGGCAGCGTGTTCCTATGCATCCATTTCAGGGATCAGTAACCGCACCACCCAGCTTTCATGTCGCAAGGCCTGTCTAGGGTTCGAAGCCAGTTCTTCAGGAGCTGCTGTTTCCACCAGCTGTCTCATAGCTCCAAGCCACGAGCTGCTCAGTTCTGACTTTGTTTATTAAAAGCTATGATTCTCAGACAGCTGTGTAGGGATTGGCCTAAGGGGGTTGTGTCATATTGACTTGTGACTTTGGTCTTCTTGTCGTCGGCTTTGGTCTTCTGAACCTGGCAGAACCATAACTTACTTTCCTAAAGTGTGTAGGATCATGTCTGCTCTTTATCCTTTTACCATTAATCAGTTTTGGTCCACATTTAGTATAATTAGCAAATCCACATGGACATGGATGGGATAATACTATTCAGGGTAATGCGTTATCATTTATTATCAACTTATCAGATTTCACATTGATTTGTGCTTGTTTACGATTGTAATCTGCAACATAGTGTGTTTATGTGCGCTTAATAATTTCTATTATTATAATATGTCATGTCAACAGCATATTTTGATTCCTTAGATCAGATTAAGATCAAGAAATCAGAATAAGAAAGCTGATAAAAGTTGGTTCATAGTTTAGTAGCACATGTATATCCTTACTCTGATTTCTTGTGCTTATTTTTTTGTATGTACACAAACATACCCGGATGCAGGTATTTTCCAGTTTATGATGGGGATATGTTCCAACAAGTCCCGCCTAAATGAAATGTATTGTAAACAGAGGAACTTAAATATACGTGTATATCACAGCATAGCCTACCTTTAACATGCGTATAACACTTCATTATCCTGCAGTTGGACATAATTATTAATACAAGGCTTATTTTCTATAAAAAATTAGAATATATCTTATAAATAATTGAATAATGTATAAGTTTAAAACAAAATGGTTATTGTCATGAACACAGATTTTTCTCACTCCATTACTCATATGACCCCTCCCATGTCACACACTCCTGACATCTTCATTTAGCTCGGGAGCATATTCGAGAGTATCGCTTGCCTGGAGAAACATCAAAATGCAAAATTCAAAGTATGGTGTTCCATTGTTAAGTTGAAAAATCCTAATCTAAAACATCATAAAAGGGGTACAATACAGCTGTTATGGAAAAGGCTAGCAGGAACAAACACGGCCGCCAGGGTTCACTTATTGTGAGAGACTTTTGGGCTTGTTTCCATAGACCTGGTTACTTGTTTCTCTTGCGGGATCTGGCAACTCTGGATTTAAATGCAGCACTCGTGAACTGCAGTCCCCAGATTGCAGTGTATGCTTGGGAAAAAGAAGAAATTTAATATTAAATTAAAGTTTGACTTGTACATCACATTCATCAATGAGAAGTAGAAATACGATTCTTGTAAACCTCGAACTTTCCCATTATCTGCTTACCCAAGTGCATCTAAACCCATTGATCATATTACTGACAAAACAGTATTTTCTGCAGTAATATAAGTAATGGCATTATTAAGTACATGTAAACAAACTCACAGATGAAAATTTTTCCTCCATTGTACTTTCACTTTCGCTATAGCAGCAAAACCCCACCTCACCTCACCTTAACTCACCTCAGAAGCCTTCACACAGGACACGCTGGTGGGCTAGTGATCTACTGCCATCCCTCTTGAGCCTCTTAAAACTTAATCAAAAGCATAATGAAGAATGCAATAGTTTTAGCCCATAAACTCATTATTCAACTATTGATATTATTCTATAACTACAGGGAAAGTAATGTAGAGTGACGATGTAAGTCTTTGGGCGTGCGCTTACTAAATCTGTAAGTTTATGTATTCTATTCCTCCTGAGGTTGCAGCTAATATCCTGTTAGATTGCGTCAAGTAATGATGCAAACTGTAATTATTGCTTAATGAGTTATAGAGAGCTGCTATGTGGATTGTTGTCAGTGGCACTCGGATGATTTATAATTGAGTTTTGTAGTCCAGAGCCAGAATTGTCTGATTATCAATACATTGTGAGCATAAAAAAAATAATAAAAAGCTCCACAAACGAATGAGATATCCACTACAAACACAATGAAGAGACAAATGTATTATTATCCTGAACTCCTGAACTTGAGCATGATCTGTGATCTGCAAATACGGCTTTTCGCCATTTCAGCTTTTCAATTCGAGAGCTTATTGAATCAGATTGTTGGTTGTAGCTGTTATTAAGTCTTCAGTTAGATCCACCTAAAAACAGCATTCACTCCGCAAATTAACCTTCAACTCATCCTCGCTAGAGATGTGGTGATCATTTTTTATTCCGTTTCGATGGAGTACTGATATTAACTCTTCAGTATGATCTGATATTGACATCCTCCGTAACAGACTTTTTCACAAGCAAATATGATGGCGCTTTAAGCTGGTCCCTTGTGTCCCTTGTTCCTTAACATGCCTTCATAACATAGTAAAACGTCTGTGGAGCAGATTAGAAAATTTGTGATATCTAATACAGGCGGCAGGGTGGCTCAGTGGGTAGCACTGTATCCTCACAGCGAGACGACCCAGGTGGAGCGGTCTTGGTCCTTTCTGTGTGAAGTTTGCATGTTCTCCCCATGTCCACATGGATTTACTTCTGGTTTCCTCCCACAGTACAGAGACAGGGGTGTTAGGTTAACTGGTGTGTCTAAAGTGAGTGTATGTGAGTTATTGTGGATCTGGGGTTGCCTTGTGCCCCGTGTCACTGATTAGGCACTGGCTTTCTCATGAACCTAATCCTTATTACACAGACAAGAAAATGAAAGAATTAGTGACCTTTAATTCCCAATGTTTCAGGTGAACATTGGATTGCTGCACCCCAATCCTTTTTTGATTTTTCCTCCGGTCAACGATATGTAGTATTATACTCTCCTGCAGTTGCTGGGCATCCAGCTGTCGGAGCTGTGCAGCAGCACCAAAGGGTTAACCATTTTATTTTTCACTTTCAGTACATTATTCAGTAAATAAAAAAACAATCATTTCCTTAACTGCGAAACAGGAGCAGGCCTAGACAGGGCGCCACTCCACCGTAGGGCACATACACTCACACACTTATACACTAGGGCCACTTTTAGCAGCATGATCAGTTAACCTAAATCACCTCAAACGACTTTGGACTGTGGGAGCACACCCGAGCACCCGGAGTAAACCTACACAGACATGGTAATTTTTACATTTTCAAATATATTTAATTTAGCACTATATTAATAAATAGGGTTTATGTTGATGATTGTGCCCAACTGTAGGTTTAGCATTTTAAGTATGTTTAAGGAGGGCATGGTCACAATATATAAAGTAAACATTACACTCCTGCTGGGACTTGAGTCTTAAGCGTTTTACATTTCCAGCGTTTAGCAGATGCCCTTATCCAAAGCGACTTACAATTGATACAGTCTTACAATCCAAGCAATGGTGGGTTAAGGGTCTTCCTCAAGGACCCAACTGTAGCAGCTTGGCACAGGTGGGATTTGAACACTGTACCTTCTGGTCCAGAGTCCAGTACCTTAACCGCTAGGCTACCACAGCCTCACATTAGAAGTCAGTTTTGGTCAGTAGTCCAGCAACTTCACTGCTATGCCTCCACAATTCGATTGATAGTCAGAATAAAAGCAGGAAGACCTTAATTTAAGTTTTATGAGAGCTAATTAGTGTTTTAGCATTCGTGTGTTTTTGAGATCACGCATGATCAGTAAGTTGCACATCAGATGAAGACTTATTCATGTAGAATGATGAGTGAAACAAAAAAGGAGAAAAGAGTAAAAGGTGAGAGCTTATCTTGGGTGGGTACAATGTTGAAAGAGAGGTAAAATGTTATGGAAGTATATTTCATTTTTACCCTCTTATTTTTAACCAGTACTGATTGTCTCTAAAGTAGACTTCATGCTGTAACCTCACGTTAGTGCCAGAACATCTAATGCAGGGATAACACGTAACTGTTCGACGCGCATAGCAGCTTGGAAGAGCCAGGGTTTGAACATCCAACCTTCTGGTTATTAGATATATAATGAAGATCGATATATAATGAAGTGATGAAGTCTAAGGCTGCTATTAGATTTCTACAGTCCAAAGAAGGTTTATTTGGAATAGATTTTTTCTTGGGAGGGTAGAGGGCGAAAGGAAGGAAACAGTGTGAAAATCTAAGATATGCTAAAGCTCACAAAAATTGGAATGAAGAGTAACGAGTATTATGGAGTCACAAATTCAAGTTTGAAATTTTTGGGTCAAATCATCGACAGTATGTCAGTATATGCTATGTGAGGGCGCTGGACTATCAAAACGCTGCAACCGTTGGGCCCATAAACCTTAAGTCCTGTAAATGTTAGCAATGTCAGCGTCATGTCTAAAAGAGGTGTTGATACAAATCTTACCAAGTCACATCTGCTTTTTCTCTGTAAACACATCATTCAGACTGATCACAAAAGTCTTATCCTGCACGTTGGGTTTGAAATGATTGTCCACTACTAGCACAGTGCCTGAAGTAACTGCCAAAAGGCATGTCTTGCAGCTAGTGTTGCATTTTTGCATGCTTGAGGTCCTGGACATAGATCTGTGTTTTATATAATATAATGCTGTGTGATTCTCTGAGTTGGCAGAAATAATAGTTCTGAGGGATGAATTTGAGATGCGCGGGAAGTTTTTGACGTAGCAGCCTCCAGCAAATGTAGATGTAGGTGTAAAACCAAGGTAATACGTCTGACAGATGCCTTTCAAACTCTGTGGAGAATAGTGTGTGCTGCTGGAGGCTGACAGTGATGATGGGCATATAGCAGGGAGCTGTTTGGAGAGCCGTTTGCCCTGTGTGACCACTCAGATCTAAAAGAGGCATAAATAGACACGAGAGACCAAGCATATCAAGACCAAAGCATATGGGACCAAAAAGCTGTGAGAGGGCACTGATATGTGACATGCTGAACATTTCGCAAAGGTTCCCAGGTAGTAGATTTTGGCAGATCTTGGGATTAGGGATGGGCATGAAAAAAATGATATATCAATTGATTATTAATGAACCAAATTATTTTGGACATACAGATCGACTGAGCATTTACATGAAACGATCTGTGATGGAATCAGTGGGACTGTGGTGTCCTAGTGGTTAAGGCACGAGACTATGGACCAGAAGGTCCAGGGTTCAGATCCCACCTCTGCCATAGTTGGGTCCCTAAGCAAGACCTTTAACCCACAACTGCTTGGATTGTAAGACCTTATTAATTGTCGCTATGGATAAGAGCGTCTGCTAAATGATGTAAATGTAAAAATGTAAATCGGTGCTTGAATGCTGGTTTAAAACTGCAGTCACAGTTATTTGAAAAAGGAAGTACACATCTGAGAATAGCATCAACTGATATTCAGTGGTGTTCAGCACAAAGTGGCAGGATAATCTCTCAAACACTTTGACGATCAAAGCTGTGCTTATAGAGCATTACAACACCAAATGAGCAGTTTCTGGCAAGGAAAGAGTTTTGCACTGCCCATTAAGTTTTATCCATGAGCTCAGTTTATGTCTTACCCTGAACACGATCAGGAATGCTGTCCTGCCTTTTACCTTTAAAAGTTGAATCCTTAAAAACAGACAAATGAGCCTTCAATGTAAGACCATTTATTTTATATTTACAGCACTGAACAGATTCTTCATTTAGGAGACTGTGGCACAGTTGACCCTGTCAAATACTATGGCTTTGTTTTTGTATATTTGTATAAGATTTTGTGTAAGATTTTTTACAATCTGTCATTTGACAAAAATGTCATCTCTACTACAGAAATTTGGATCCCACTCTTTCCATTTTGGCTGCAATACCAATATCAAATCAAATCAAACCGTGGGCCATTGACTTGAAATTAAATAATGACAGGACTATATACATTACTGTTCAAAAGTCTTAGGCCACTATTTGATTGTGACACATGACCATCAAATAAAATACTGTAGATGACCGGACCCAAAAATTTCAAACTTGAATTCCCCAATCCATAATTCTCTTCTCCACTGATCTTTATCCCAGTTTTTGTGAACTTTATCAGAGCTAAGACTTTTCACGCAGTTCCCCTGGTTTCTTGGCTGCTACCCTTCCAAAAAGACCATTCCCGAATATGCTTCTTTGGGCTCTAGAAGGGTCAACTGAAGCTGTCAGATACTGTTACGTCTGTTATTTTTTTTTCAGTTTTGCCTGCACATCACAGGGTTCTAACCCAGGTCCTGATTTGAGCTGCCACCTCTGAATACCCCAGCAAGTAATGGTTAAGGCTGTGTATCTTTTAGGCTGTGTCGGGAACATGACCACCATCTTGAAAACCTTTGTATAATGGGAAAGTTTTTGCAGTCATGTGGCATATCAAAGAAGACCTGAATTGTCTCAGAAATCGATTGTGGTATTTCTTGTGGTTCAAAAGTTATCAACACAAAACATTTAGAAAAATGTTGTTTGTAACCAAAGGTAACTGAAGATAGAATTCACTATTCTGGGGAATGCAGCTGCCGTATCATAGCACTGTTGCATCCCTCATAGACAAATTCTGAGAAATTGGGACTGTGAACAACAAGCTGCATAGCAAAACCAACAATGATTTTGGCAGCCTTTATGGAATGTCCACCCTAACCCTAACCCATGTCTTGTGTCTTTTCATTCACAGTGTATATACGGAGCTACAGTATAAGAGCAATTCTTGACCATGGACATCATAAACTTATTGATCTTGAACAGCTATGAGAATATCATAATAGAAAAAAAATAAATATGAATAAGGTAACAATACATAATTTGGTAATGATCATCCAATAAGTGAATAAAAAATGAATCGGCACAATGTTAATGTAGAACCAGTTATGACCCAATCCAAGTATGCTGACCCACTGCTTTTGTATGCTGTGAGTGAATGCAGTGTTGACTAACACAACACATGAACATAGACCAAAGGTTGTCTTAAAGCATTCACTATTAAATCTGTGACCTTTTGTATAGAGTATGAAGAATAGACTTGAAGGAAAAAAAAAATAATAAAAAAACAATATTTTAACCTGTGCATCTCTTGGTGGCACTGTAATGCTTGGCCACTGTTTTTGGACTAAACCTGTGCTGTTTAGCGATGGCCCCAGATTGTACTTACCCTGAAGGCTAGTTAAAATACCTACATTCTTAAATGGAATGGCCTGTGTTAGCCTGGTGAGTGTGTGTTTCCAGGCTAAATACCCACCAGGAAAAGTGACAGCTAGGCTACAGTTTTCACTTTGATTATTCATTAATTTTTGCTTATGCTCTTCAAGACTATTAAAAGAAGCCAAATCTGAAATTTCACTGACCCAATTTAATGGTTGGTCAGTGATGGTGTTGGCTCCATGCAACATCTGTGCGAGTGGAACGGATTTTAAATGTGCTGCAAGACTGTATCAAGGTCTGGGCAAGACGTGATTTTTCTGACGTTTTGAGCATCCGAAGGAAAGTGTTGGCAGGCCAGAAGACTTGAACGGATGATAAATTTGGTGGTGGGGTGGTGCTATGGAGCCTGTGAGATCTGTGTGTGATGGGGCCAGCTTGGCAGACAGGAGCCAAAGCTGCCTGGCGCAGCGTGGCCACTGGTCAGGAACATAACGTGATAGAGAGAGAGAAAAAGAGAGAGAGAGAGAGCGGGCTGGCTGTGGTCCACTGGCGCCACAGACCCCTGAGTTGGGGCGAATGCGGGGGCTGCGCTCCTGCCTTTGAAGCTTTACCTCCCACTAATTCTGGCCTTCCAATTTCCACACACTGCGTAGACACCCCACCCCCCACCCCCCACCACCACCATACGACTCCCCCCCCCCTCTCTTCCCTTTGTTTCCCTTATAAGTCCATTCCTGGCCATTTCCTGAGCTTTCACAGCAGGGTTGTGCACGTGTATGTGTGTTCTTGTGCGTGTTTGTGGTCGTTTTATATTGCTGTTAACCGATGAAGACCAGAAAGACCAGAACCTTTGGAATAAAACTCATTAAATTCTGGCATGCGGGAAGTCTTGTATTAGCACTACACAACACCAGTTCAGTTTCACTAAATTCATAGTAGCTAGTTTGGTTAAATGACAGACAACTGAAATGTGTTAATCTTTGGGGCTGTTTGTTAGGATATATTATTGCTTGGTTGTAGATTATGTACAGGATATCTCCAACCTAACAGAGGAACGTAACAAAAAGAATGTGACTAGAGTTTGGCATAAATATGAGGTGATAGCTGGTGGTTTTAATCCGTTCTTGTGTCAGTGGAATTAAGGCATCCATGGTTTAAGGAATTGTGAGCCTTTGATTGGGTAGTGTTTAGGCAATCATTTAGGGATGCGAAAAAACTGAAAATACTGATTCTCCTTTATCATACAAGCACTGTAAGATGTGTGCAACAAACAAAAACAGCAGCACATAGTTCATTTGACATATAGGTTTCGTCTGTGAACAAAAGTTCATAGTTTTTATGGAGATGAGGATCATTTCTGAGTCAAAGGACTCCACACAAATGACCAAAGGTCCACAGAAACATCTGTAGAAAATGCCGCTTGAGAGTTGTAACTTGAGGAGACATCATTATCAGCTTCCTTAAAATGAAGCATGCTAGCCACGCATTAAGAAAGTTCAAAGGTGTGTGCCGCACCCAGTGGTGAAACAGCATCAGGTTTGTCAAAATAATGTAAAGCTACCTCACGTTCAGAAATGTTTGGCCGATATCTTTACTAAAGTATCTTGAAAAATCTGGCCAATCATACGGCAAAAGGATCTAAAACCCCTGAATGTCTGCGGACACACTAAATACAAAATACAGTAGCTTGTAGAAACTATACAATAAAGTAACATTTGTAAGTTTTTCCTATATATATATATATATATATTACATGTATATATGGTCTTTATACCAACAAATCTTAAAAAATCTTTAAACTAACAAATCTAATGGCCAAAGACTTTAGCTCAAACAAAGTCGAGGTTTGTCCCTGCTCTGGTGAATCCCGGTGCCAAATTGAAGGAAAAATGTAACAAAAACAATATTTAAACGTTTTGTCTGGTCCGCTTTATTTCAGTTATTAATATATATCATGCAGTTCAGGCCTGCAACATATTTTTAAAAAAAGTTGAGACGGTAAAGCCTTTACCATTTTGTTATGTTTCCATTCTTTCTCACAACACTTAAAAGGTGTTTTGGCACAGAGGATGCCAAGCGATGAAGCGAATAATGTGTAATGTGATTTTGTGCCTCTCAAGTAGCAATTTATTAATGCATTGGAATAAATAAAAACTGGAACCAAGACCTTTGTTTTGCATTACTTATTATCTCAAAGAGATATCGTCTCTCAAAGGCAGCGAAATAGATAAACCATTCCTTTCAATACTTCATAGCGAATTGATCGAACAGACATCCTTGTATTGTGCTGTACGCTGATGAATAGTCTCAAATAATGGCTTTTAAAGTGTCGAACCATTAACCTCTTTAGGAAGTATAATATATTAAACTATGTTTCTGCTGAAATGTTTATTTTTCACAGTTTCTCATGGTTATAGGGATTTACCCATCACCTTTATAATGTTGTTACACATGAACTGAACATATCATCTTACACTTCCTCCTCTGTTTTCTCTATTTTTGGTGTTAGTTTACTGGATTCCAAGGGAAAGATGAAGGCTAAAGTTTAGCGCCAGCACAAGGGCGCTGAGGCCTGCCTGCCATTGGCTGGCCAGCCTATCAGACCGACAGGACGTTCCAACCTCACCTGGGCAGTAAGTGGATTGAGAGAACTGCCTGGCTCCTCTATTGCTTGCCCCCTGCCCCCTCCCTGACCCCACCCCCTACTTACACACACACTCAAACATACACGCACAACCTGGGGCTGGACCATGTCTGGCGGACGGCCGGAGGGCAGCCGGACACCCGAGGCCCAGGATAAGGACAAAGATAAGGACAAGGACCGGGTGCAGCGCAGCTGCAGGGAGGACAGTCCTGTCATCGAGCGACGCAATCGGAGTGGCATCATCAGCGAACCCCTCAGCAAAAGCTTAAAATGGTCTCGTACTCTTTCTCAGTACACTGCTGCATGTCCACAAAACACCAATGGACTGAGCCATAACAGCCAGGCCAAGAGCAAGGCTCATTCAGGCCAGCACAATCAGCAACAGCAGCATCAGCAGCAGAATACATCATCCACAGCCTCGGCCCTGGTGCCTGCCAAAGCGGACCGAACCCTGGAGCAGGCACTTGAAGGACACAACGGACTGCTGCACTTTGCCCAGGCAGCAGCACTGCTTAAGCGTGCAGGCATGGAGCACATGCTGCTGCCCGGAGGCATGGGAGCAGTGGCGGGAGTGGGTGGAGTGGGCACTGACGCAGGGGCAGGTGACCTTGAGAGCGCATCTGCCGGCGATGCTGTGGGGGGCCACACGGACTTCCCATACGGTGTGGGTGGTGGCTTCCCCTTCAACCCGGCAGGCTTGTTTATCATGACGCCAGCCGGCGTGTTTCTTGCCGACAGCGCCCTGCACATGGCCGGACTGGCCGAGTACCCAGCACACAGTGAACTGGCCTCAGCCATCAATGCCGGCAAGAAGAAGCGCAAACGCTGCGGAATGTGTGCGCCCTGCCGGCGCAGGATCAACTGCGAGCAGTGCAGCAGCTGTCGCAACCGCAAGACGGGTCACCAGATCTGCAAGTTCCGCAAGTGCGAAGAGCTAAAGAAGAAACCCTCTGCGGCATTGGAGGTAAGACCCAAAAAAAAAATGACCAAAATTGTTTGCTTTAGGATTGGGTAAGGGGTAGCTTTGGGCAGAATCGTCTTTTCCATAGAAGATTTGTTTTCACGTGTCATGAAATCTTATGCTTTTTCGTGGTTTAAATGTAGTAATCAAAAGATTTTTTTATAGGGCAGGTTTCCCTGTGTCTTCACTGTGTCAATTACCATAAGATACTGGAGTATTTTTATGGTTGTGAAAATGCTCAAAGATAAAATGGACAAACAGTAACTTTTAGGATATGGGCATAATATGATATTTTCATAGTATGATATTATATTATACTATTATAAGATAGTATGATACACACACACACACACACACACACACACGCACACACATACAAAATATACAAAAAAGCCACAAATACCCCCAGACATTTTTTTAGATGTATATGGACTAACAACTATCTCTAGTCATTCCCTTTTTGGACGTCCAGCTGGTGGGGTTAAAGAGGCTTTGGGGTGACATGTGCCAGTGCCAGGGATGGGGGAGTGGGTGGATGGACAGACATGCACTGTAGGGACCAAGCTAATCTGTCCACCTACTAAGTCTAACATCACTATCCACACAGCCTGCCTTAATGACAATGCAGGCTACAGCACCGTTGACTAGAATTGTTAATATAAGGAAGCCCACAGCCCTTTATGGAGTGTGGGTGTGCTGGGTAGGCAGGGAAACACCTCTTATTCATAAGTATAATCGCTAATAGTAGGACTGATGTTTGGGTTTTTGTATGGTTGTGGGTGACATGGTCCATCTGGCCATAGTCCCGTCATCTGGAGCACCAGGTGCTACAGTAGCCCTCTCTCGCTTAGCATCTTTCTTGCTCTTTGTTGTCCATGGGGCTTGAGGACAAACATCTACAAACTTCTTGCTGAAGTTATCCTAAGTTGGTTGACTGAGTCTGAGATACTTTGGCATATCAACATTTGAGCATGTCTAGATTTTAATGACTACTGTACTGTATATAAACATGGAACATTTATGCTCATGCTTGTGCAGCATAATAGCAAAGTTTACAGCTCCAGTGACCTGGGTTCGACTCCTTACCTGTGCACTACCTGTGTGGAGTTTATGTGTCTATGTGGGTTTTCTCCAGGTCGTCCCACATTCCAGTTCAATTGAGCTTGACCAAGCTAGTCTGTAAGACATTTTTTATTCAACCTGGCTAACATTTAGGTGTAGTAAGAATAGAAGAACAGTGTACTTCTATTAGAATTAAACACAATACCATTAAAGAAGTAAGGTATTGTGGACTGTAAAAGTAAGTCGTGAAAATGATTTGCATATTAGTTTGCGTATTTGATATTCTGTGTGTCACTGTATTTTCACTAGATATAGAGGGTCTGTGCTGTATGCAACCATCTAAATGTTTGTGTTACATAGTTGCATGCACTGCTCACAAAAAATATCATTTTTATTCATTGTATTCATTTTGAAAATGTGAGTCACTTGTATGTGCTAGTTAGATAGCTACATTACTATAACAAACTAGCAAACAAAAAGACAAGCTAACTAGTCGGTTAGTTCACTTAACTACCAGAGATAGCTTGATTAATTGAATTGAATCTGCTCCTTTTCCTGTCTAACTTCAAGAGTGTAGTTTGAAAGAAACAGTGAACATACTTAAGGCGTTAGCTTTAATGCTAATATGGGTACAAGTGTTAAAGCTAAATCTTTTCAGAAAGACTTTGATTCTGGTTTTCTCAGGTGGAACCAGTAGTAATTTTAAAATTCTAGGTTTAAAAAGAACACTAATTTGGGTTTAAAAAAAAAAAGCAAAAAGGCAGCAAATGCAAGTATATATTGTGTTTTGGATGCTGTTATTTATTCATTTAGCAAGGCTTTACTAGTTGTTGATTGTTGGTTTTTTTTTCGGTGGTTTTTTGGGAGTCCAGCGATTGTTTAGTTGGCGAGCTTGTGTGGTCTTGCTGGTTGTGCAGGTATAAGGCAGTTTAGCGGAATAAAAGTATCTAAAACACAACAAATGCTGATCTTTGCTGCATTTGAGATAATGCTCCTAGTAATGATACAACGTAAACCGAGGAGACACTACAGTCATAGCAGGCTGATCAGGCAGCCAAATGTGTTGCTTCCAGGAAGCTTCTGCATTTGAGTATCTGTTTCAAACATTATCTGTGGGTGCACCTGGGCTCCAAGGGGGGTAAGAAGGCATTTAAAAGGTCTCTTAAAATACAGCTAACCTTAATGGAGTGGAAGTATCAAATAACATCATCCTAAACAACCTCCTGCTTGCCAGTTTAACAAATTACAGGAAGTTAGCCAAGTGGCTTAATTCAGTATACATTACATAAAGTATACATAAGACAGTATACATAAAACATTACTATTCTTATTGCTATTCTTATTGTTATTAATTAGAGGTAATAAATAGGAAATGCAAAGTTTGCTCTGAACTCCAGACACATAAAAAGGGTGTTATTAGGATGCTACTTTTGGGGTGGCCATTGGTAGGGAGTCTGGATTGATCATCCTATGAAAATGTAGATGTAGCTTTTATGAAGAGCATGTGTACGTGTATGATAAACTAGAGACAATATATTGATATACTCAAATACTAAATTAAATAAATAAAAATTAAAGACTAAATGAACTCAAATATTCACTTCATTTGAAAAAAAAACTTTTCAAATAAAACGTTAGGTAACCATTTTTGACTCTAATCCTGTCAGCAGCAATACTACAGTTCTTTTGTTTTGTTAGCTGCAAAGCTAAGTTTATGGACACTACACAGATTTAACAGTTTGCAGATTGCATGTGTAAGGTTAACATTTCTTACCGATAAATAATTTACACTGCTCATTAAATTAGTGGATATTTACACGACTATGAAGCAGTTAGGAGAAGCATTTGATCTTATTTCATTAAACAAGATTATCAGAAAAGCAAATGGAAAGTCAAAGAAGGTTGTTCAATTACGCAAATGAGATGCAAACTAAAAGTATCGTAAATGAGTAGCAAGTGATATATTCATGGGATGAACAGAAGCATGTCAAACTTGATAAAAGTGCCAAACATTGACTGTTCAATAAGGTGTATGGTTACCCAAGACTGCCAAAGCACCAGATTGTCCAGCAGTTCTTGTAGGATCCTCTTCATATTTATTTTGATCTATCCCCTAAGTTTTGTGAGCAGTGAACACTTACGTCAGAAACAAAATCCCCAGTCTCACAGTTTGGCGATAATGTCAGATTACTGCCACTGGCCAAGCGCAGCCACAAATTCAAAACAGCCCCTATGAACGCTCAAAAATAGCTGTATAGTTTTTACTAAACATCTACTAAAATGGCAATAAAAATCAAAAAGGTGCCTAAACCTTTTGTACAGTATTTACCTATTTTACAGTGTTCTATATTGTAATATTTGTTGTCATATCACACAATCACATAATTAGTTCAGAGTGCTCATTTTTGAAGTCTTCAGTAAATCGACAACAATCATATATGATCACCTTAAGTGGAACTCCCATATCCCTGTTAAAATGTGTTAAATACACTTGATGTACACTTGTAGACTCTCGTCTGAACAGCTTAGCCTATATAATGCACCATCAATTTTACAGTACATAATGATTGTGCTAATGTCTGCTTATACAGATGATGTATTAGATCACCTCTTTTAAAAGAAATGAATCCAAAACAAAGTTTTTTATTATTAAATCATAGTTAGTATTGTGATTAGAGTATGGTAATGGTTATACTCCTTGCTGCAGTGAAATTTTAAAAGAAAGCCAAATTAATAGGTTAATAATGCACTGTTGTGCATGAACTTGCACAGTATGTTGTCCTTTTATATAAAGCATACATTTGACATATTCGACATACGTTTGTAGAATATGTTTGGATAATAATGTGGTGTTCAGACATTTATTGATAGAGCCTCCCATTCATTTGGTATATTTTCAAACTTGGCTTAAATTAAAAAAAAATATATTGCAATGTTATTGGAAGGTTGTAATTGTGTATTGTGAGGCCAGTAATAACACAAAACTTTAAAGCTTTAAACGGGTCTTGTTTTCCCTCAGCTAATCTTGTTTAGAGTTGCAAAGACCAACTCAAATTAATTGGGCCAATTGTTCAGTTTGTTGAGGTATATTCATATAACTATTTAAAATGAAAACTTTAATTATAGGTAATGTTATTTGTAAGTTGTGGATACCACTGGTTTGTATCACTGGACACACACAGGCCCAGTATTCACATTGAGGTGCGCTTGAAGAGCCTCTGGGAAGAGACACAGACACACTCGGGTACTGCCACCAGGGTACTGCCACCAGGAAACCAAGACAGTCATTAAGAGTGCCTGACACTTTTTGGTCAGTATAGTCACCTCACCCTACCTGGTCATTATGACTTTCTGAGCAAGGCAACAGTGACAAGATCCCTGTCCATTCTGAAAACCTCAGACCACACCTTGGCCCAAGGTTGCTCAGCACTGTGAATCAGTGTTCTACCATTAAAAAGCTGTAACGGTGTGAGGTACATCAAGTCTAAATCACATGGCATATACAGTCAGGTGGACATTTTGGAAAATGCATACACATTGCCAATCTCTCTAAAGAGAGAAGACTAGAGAGAGAAAACTAATACTGTAATAGTGTGTAGGGTTCATGAAAATATAAAGGGTATTTTCAGAAGACAACTACATGCCAACGATATTTGAATGTATCGGAGATACCAGAGATATCCTGAGCAACGTACAACTGACACAGTCTTACAATTGAAGTAATGGTGGAATAATGGCCTTAAGAACCATGGCAGTTTGGCAGAGGTGGGATTTGAACCCTGGACCATTAGGCCCAGTCCGGTCCAGAATCCAGTACCACAGAATCCAGTACCGCTAGGCTACCACAATCCAACATGTCAAGGCAATACTACTTACAAATGGACTAACATCGTTTACAGCTTGTTATAATTAAGTAACTGAAAGTCGTACACAAAAAAATGAATTAATCGTACAAAAAAGTTTCTAAAAACCATCAGTTGCCACCACTCTAAATGTGAGCCAACGAGTATGTGAGGACATGACCGGTACACACACTTTCTGCTCATAGATTCACTATTCTGATTGGTAGATTACGGCTGTAACATCTAAAGTTAAAAGACAGATTTTTATTTATTATAATTGTTAATGTGAATGAAGGGTCACTTTAACGGTGGTCGGACGGTTGTTAAACGGTGTGTATCTGCATTGACATTTAATCGAATCGAATAACTTCATTTTAGTGTTTTACCTGGAATAACGTTATTCGGTATACACAGACAGCAACCCATTGTGCTGAGAGATTTTATTCCGCAACCATGTTCATTGTATCATCTGCTCTGACAGGTGTTATAGTGGGTACAGTGTGAATCAGAACTGGTGCTTATGGGGACAATCTGTGTGTGCTGAGTCAAACGAGGTCACGGTGCGTAATTGAACAGAGAGCCATATTACATTACAGTAATTAAAGTTGTGCGGCAGGCCTTTTGTAAAATAGGCGACAGAGCCATTTCAGCCACCTCGCCCAATGTCTCTATGAAGTGCGTAACAGGTGTACGGCGTTCCTGCGTATTTCCTTGCAGTGTTTTCAGGGTTTTCCCACAGCTCATTGAAAGTGTTACCTGCTAGATTTCATTATTAAACCGCACAGCCTGAGCATGTGTTTTGACAAGACGCATAATTGTTTGACTTGCAAACAGCAGTTTTGCTAAGCAAATACTAATTGCATCACACGTCCAGAGCGATGCTGTTGGCATGCACAAGAGCCCAGTAGATATTATTTTCAGATGAAATCAAACGGTGCATGGATATACAAAAATGGTTAAGTGTGAAAATATTTGATTACAACCTGTGTGACGTATGAACCAAGGGGCATGCAGTACTTTTGTGTGGAATCCTGTGAGGTTGGAAGTGAGGATGGTGTGTGTGTGTGTGTGTGTGTGTGTGTGTGTGTGTGTGTGCTTATGTGTGTGTTAGTGTGTAAAGAGCATGTAGGTCAGTGCTGCTGTATTCATAGAGTTGGGGGAACTGTGGATTTCACAGTGTGTCTCTGTTGCCTAAGTGCGGGCCTAAAACGCAAAGAATAAGACATACAAAACAGAGAGGGAGAGATACAGAGAGAGAGAGCGAAGGGGGTGTTGTGCAGAACGTCACCTCACACCTCTCTGATGTGTCTGGAGTTATTTTGGGATCACTCCGATTGAACAGCAGTAAACGGGAGCACATGAGAATATCAGCAGGCCAAAATTCTGGACATACAGTTACACCACTATTTATCCCATGGTTTACGTCAATACATATCCTAATGCTAAATACGGCACTTATCTTAGTTCTCGCCCCGGAAATTTAACAAACTCTTATATTAACAATTAACCAAATGGTTTTTTCAACTCTGATCCCTTAATTTATTCTATCACATACCCCAATATTCACCCAACTACTAATCTAACCAGTTATCCCAATGCTTACACCATCAACTATCCAAATACCTGTTGCTTAGCTTAGTGTGTATTCAGGTCGTTGTCCTATGCTAATGAGCAGCCAAATGTGTACTTACCTACCTGCGACTACGCTACTATGAATACCAACATTTATAACAGGGCCTACCCCATCACTTATATCACGTATCATGATACTTAGCCCAAAACCTATCCCAGGCCTTGTTATTGACATAATATTGGGTATCGTTAAGTCGATTGTGCCTCTTGGCGATCATCTGGATATTGCTTATCTGGAATCTTTAGTCTTCGGCTCCCACCCAATGCCTACCCAAATACATACCCCACTGCGTAGTATAGCAATACTTAAAATAGCACAAACATTGGTTCTTATCTTAACACATATCTTAATGATTAACTCAGTGCTTCCAAATTCTTAACCTAACAATTAACCATGAACTTGACACATATTCCAATGTTTACCTAAATACTTATGCCAGCAGTTATCCTAATTCTTATCCAAACCTTGAGTGAGTTTAAATGTTCTTAATCATCAGTTCATTGTCAGAGTTCTGCAGTTATTTGGTTTTATGTGATCATGTAGACAGCATACCTTGGAACAGATACATTCCTGGAAAGAAATCCCATAAAGAGAGCTGGATTTTTCTGAGTAATCAGATTTCTCAGTGCATGTATATTCTGACTCTGATTTTAGTCAGTTTCCACAGTCTGCTCATACTTACCAGGTCCACTTATTCTAAGAGACTTTGTTTATTTTGGGCTTGTGTCCGTTGACCTGATTGCTTGACTCTCGATTTAGCAACCATGGAAATAAATGCATCTGAGAAACACTTTGGGAAGACTCTGAAACGCAGAAAGTTTCCATCACATCCCTCTGTGTGATTATTGGTTGGGATCAAAGTATCAAATTATCAGTCCGTATCAAAGTATCAAAATCAGCAGATACACTTTTAAAGTATTTGGATTGGGAAAGGGGAAATGAATAATTAGGCCACCCACAATCAACACTTTTCTCAGTGCTTTCGTCCAATATATAAAATTGGGTTATATGGTGGCACAAGTGGTTGGCACGATCGCCTCACAGCTTCACAGATCCCTGGTTTGATCCTGACCTTCTACTCTGCCTGCGTGGAGTTTGCGTCTCATGTCCGTTTGGGTTTAGTCCAGGTACTCCAGTTCCCTCCTACATTCCAAAGATTTGGGTTAATTGGTTGCTCTAAAATTGGCCTATTATGAATATGTCTGACGAGTATCGATGTAACCTCACTCTTGCTGTGAATAACTATAGATGCTGAAGTGATGTTGAATAAACAAACAAACAAACAAACGCTGGCATTGTGTATATGATTGCCTGACTGTGTTTACCTGTACTGTACATTAATTTACGTATAAATATTTGATTTTTGCATTACATGTGCTGCCTTACACCTGTAGTAAAGGAATGACGGCTGCACAGCAAGGCGCTATTAAGACAATGCAAAGCAGTGTGCACTCGTTCAGATGCGTTTGTATAAGATCAATCACAATGGAAAAACTATCTCTGGAGTATTCAGTGCTTATGGCAGGCTTTTGTCTGTGCATGGATGCTGCGCTAGTATTTATTTCCTCTCTAAATCATACGATGGTCAACACTTGTACTGATCCACTTAGCAGGCGAGAGAACCATTCTTATATACATAAGACCCACAAGCCCATGTGACAGGCTCTGCTGTTTTGTTAACAGAGCATAGACCAAAGATCATGGGTCATTTGAAGTTTCAGTAGTGAACTGGTCTGGTGAGAGGATAAGGCATATTTATGTTACTCTGTTGGGTTTCTGGTGGCTCACGGTTCACTGTCAACACATGGCTGTGGTTGATGTATAAAGAATATGTAACATAATGCTCAGTCTTGGGTTTTCATGCAACCTGTTCCAAATGTGTATTTAAAGATGAGAATAGTATTATTTTAACTCTAGTATTTAAGTTGGGCAGCACGGTGGCTTGGTGGGTAGCACCGCTGTTTCACAGCTAGAAGGTCCCACGGTGGAGAGACCTGGATCCTTTCTATTTTAGAGTCTGCATGTCCTCCCTGTGTCTGTGTGGCTAAAGTGACGTTAAAGAAGCCAAAGGAAACAGTGTTAAAGCACTGTGGTAACACCTACACTACATTGTAATGCCTTGATTTGAACAAATTTGCTGTTGTCACCATTTTGACTTTATCACTAGAAAACCTTTATGGATTGGTGTTTGTAGCTGTGATTTCACTTGAGTAACCACACCAAGGGTAGGAAGTTAACTTATTTGATACTCAGTAGGTACCTGCTGGCTAGAAAAATGTTAGATTCAGTAAACAGCACCTTTTCTTAAGCAAATTTTAAACTGGGTTGTTTTCGAATTAATTATTAGCGCAAGCCACACAGCACTTTTTTCTGAATTATTTCGCTAAGGTATACTCAGTGTGGTTTTTTTGTATCTGTACCTTGCCACGTTTAGACCTGTATTGGAGGGCTAAATACCGAATTTTCATATTCTGATAGGGTTGGGAATTGTTTATGTTATGCAGATACTGTGTGCTTCAGGAATTGTAGTCTTTTTTCATACTAGATATAACAGCAAGGTGCTAGCACTATCTGTGGAGCTGGCTAATGTAGCATTTCAGATAGTTAGAACAAGGTTCGAACAACTGCTGAAGCCCAATGTCATGCTGGCAGCTTAGATGTTTTGCTATGTTGGAGGTGCATCCTCCTTTGTAGCTTTACACACATATTGCATTTAGTCGTATCATTTTCCCTCAAAGCGCTTCTTAAAATAGGTGCTTTCTTACAGACATTTTAGAAATTCTATTTTAAACATGCATCCAGTTCTAGGAATTTTGGAATTTGATTACCTGAACACCTAAGGCACGTTTTTAAGTATTTTTGCAAAATGAATGACGTATTTGAAAATGTAGCTTGAATATTGTTGAAACAACAATGAAGATATTATCGTAGATAATGCATATCACACAACCCCAGTTTAACATCATCTTAAAAACTTGATGAGTTAAAGAGCATGTTTGGTAGTTATCTAACTTCACACATGGAAGATGTAATTCATCTGCTGATTCTTTCCATGCTGTCATGATAAAACATTTGCTCTGCTGCCATAGTCCTGCAAAACTGCTCTTCCATTTAATCGCACCGTGACCTCGTTTGACTCAGCACACAGATTTTGTATATATTTCATCATTGTGCTCAGTCCTCGTATTGGTGGCTTTTAGAGTCTGAAAGCACCAGCCTAACTAATTTTAGTCCAACATGTTGAACAGTGCCAGAACTTCGTCATCTTTGGTTGCACTTGTACTAAATCGGCTACTTGCGGGCATATCACGCTATGCATTTCAAGACAGTTGATCTTAACTCATGACCAAAGAAGTCTAGTGATGGGTGACTTTTGGCCACTGAAAAGTGCACAGTGCAAAGATTTTCCAACACATCTAAGTAATGTTAAATTTGCTTAGCAGATTATGTGTATAGGGTAAAGTTAGAGTAAATTTAGTTGCTCAGAGCCTTTTCTTAGCATTTTCTTAAAATTAGCCAAGACACTTGCTGATAGGCCTGATAGTTTTGACTTATTTTTACTTCCAATGCCTTGAAATTTTCCAAATAAAAGAGGATCTGCCAGCTAGCTAATTTGCCAGCCACAGTCAGTTACCAAACATGTATTTCTAGATGGTGTAGTGCTCAGTTATCTGTTAACAGAGTTCTCATCACTTTCCATGCAAAGTGATGCACATTGTATCTTCAACTTATTATATTGGAAGCATGAATTCACGGGTACCTTCAGATATTAATGAAGTTTTTTTTAGATATAACTGGACTTCATAACCTTGGTTCTAAAGAGTGTGTCAAGCCTCTATTTATTTAGTCCCCTTATTTTCTTTGAAAAATGCATATTGAGTTGTTAAGGTGTAAGTGTGGAGATATGGACTTAGTGTCCAGCAGCTGTTAACAGGGTTAATTTGAGGAAGCCAACAGTTGTAAGGGTGAAACCCACTATTACCGGTATATTATGCCGTCTAATGTGTCACAAAAAGGTATGCCCCAATCCAGTACTCAGGCTGGCACTGATACTGACGTTATAAACAAATCAGAGATCAGTCAGATATGTCTGATGCACAGTCAGTATCATTTTTCAGTGATAGTTGCTTTTCATTTGAAAAGTGTTATTCCAAAATGTGATAAATCATCAAAAACACTTTATGTTTTTGTTAAGGGAACACAAAGCTCATACATGTAATAATTATGAACGATCATATTACAGACAAACATCTTGGTTTTAGGGAAAGTATGTTTATGATTTTAGATTTGCGAATAATGTGATTAAAAAATGGATCCACAATTTACTTTAACAGAATGATTGTGAAAACTGTCATATTAAACATATTTACTTACTTGCTCTAAAAATGCTGACATGGCATCCCAAAATGTTTTAAAACCAGGCACTAGCCTATTTGCTAGTCCAGCTCCCATTTTCCCTGACTGACACTCCAATACTATACCAATAATAGCTCAGAGTGGGCGGTTCCATAGAATTTTGGCTGACAACTATGCTATGAAGGAGCTCATTAAAATATCATCAGTTATATGGAATGGGTTTGGATTTTACAGACTGGACACCACAAGGAACGGTTATTTGCAAAATATGCGAAGACAAGTTTGGCACATCTTTCTGAAAGCCAGGTAGTGTTGCAAAAACTCCAGACAGAAACATCAGTAAATGAAACAACCAAGGCATTTGAAACACATCACTGATGCTGTGACGTTTTACCTCAAAAAGGTCATGGTCCATTCATTCATTGGTTCACTTTAAAAAACATTTAAACCAATTCAAGGTTGCAGGGAGACGGAGCTTTGCCAGCAACACAGGACGCAAGACGGGAACCAGCCTTAGAGAGAGTGCCTATTAGAGAGAGTGCAATTTAGAGAGATCAGGTACAATAATTAATAAGTGATGTGATTTGAAACAGGTGATGTCAAGAGGTGAATGTAATCATGATTGGCTAGAAAAACAGCACCCAGGAATGGCATATTCCTTTAGGACCGATGAATGCGTGACAGAATTATTGAAATATTTTAAAATGTTCCTCAAAGACAGATAGGAAGGTATTTTGATAATTAATAATACAGTGCGAAATTATCAGATTCAAGTAATCAAGGAGGAATTTCAGTGCGTAAAGGACAGGGGTGCTCTTCAGTCCCTCAGATGGCACTGCATCCGTAAACGTCATTCATCTATGATCACTATGTACTACGTATAATATGTTGTTACATCCACAAATGCCAGATAAATGGTATTTTTGCAAAAAAAGATTATGTTAACTTTCAGAAGAATAAAATCACAAATGAAGTAAAATACCTTCCCTGTTAAAATTAACCACACAGAGAGAAACAGACAGATGATATAACCAATAAGACACCTGTATCGGTGAAGCGATATTCAAGATGATTTCTTGCAATATTCTTTGAACATTCAAAGCAATATTCGAGCTTTAATCATAGTGGATTCTCTGCATTTTTATTGAGTTTATTTAGTTCTTTCTTCCAACAATAAAGTCTAAAGATTCGAATGTTCGAATGTAACTGGGGCATCAGTTTGATTTCATTTCTTTAATGAAATGCTAAATTTGATTTGCACAAGTGTTCATCTTACATCTAACTGGCTAACAAAACTTTTGAAGCCTGATACTCACTTTATTTATCATTCATTAATTATCTTACTGATCAATTATCTTAATCAGCACAGGGTCACGGGCCAACCAGTGCCCACCTGGCAACTCTGGTCGCAAGGGCAGTTGCAAGGGCAGTCTCAAGGGCAGGAACCAATCCATCATAGGGCACACACACAGTCACGCACACAGTCACTACAGGGCTATATTAAAGATACCAATTAACCTAACACGCATGTCTTTGGGCTGTGGGAGGACACCGGAGTACCCAAAGTAACCCCACGCAGACACGGGGAGGACATGCAGACTCCACACAGAAAGTACCCAGGTCACTCCACCCTGGTATTGAACCTGGGACCTTCTTGCTGTGAAGCAGCGATGCTAACCACCGAATACCTGTGATATCTGTATCAGCAAAGTCTTGCGACATCTATAATACATGTTTATATCTCAGGCAATTGTTTGAAGACAACTGTATTAAAACTGTGCAAGTAAATGCTTATCAAATTATTTATTAATATTGGTGGAATTCTGTATTTTAAGATGCCCAAATACCTCACAGCAATGTTGCACTTCTCTGTCATTAACCTCAAGCTGCATTAAGCTGAACAAAAGATAAAGTCTTCCGAGCTAATAGACATTCAATTAAGCCAATGTGTCTCTATGACACAATCATGTATCTGCTGAAAATTTAAGGTGAAAGATTAAAGCTTACTGGACTAATGGCAATAAATGCATCCTCATGAGACATACACAGACATGATCTTCACTTGCAGCAAATTGAGTGTGGGACACCTTGTGGACATGGCTTCTCTTTATGATCGGTCTCTAAAAGGGCAGAATGAGTAATGATTTCACAGACTACTGCAGTGGTAGGCTACTAAGGAGGTCCTAGGTTCAAATCCCACCTCTGCCAAGCTACCACTGTTGGGTCCTTGAATAAGGCCCTTAACCTACAATTGCTTGAATTGCAAGACTGTATTAATTGTAAGTCCCTCTGGATAAGGGCGTCTCATAAATGCCATAAATGTAAAAATTCAATTTGTGTCAGTAAGCCTTGCAATTTACTTGCAATGTTTCCAGTTTACAAAGTTAAAATAACAAGATGTGTAATTCTGTAAATAACATTGTATTAGGAAATGTGTAGGAAATTAGGAAACTTGACTTGACCACTGGAAAATTGTAGGATGTACTTTCAAGATTAGGGTTCTTTCAGACTTTTTAATAGTGCCTTTTCACCAATTAAAAAATGTTGGGTTTTTTTTGCATCTCATTTGCATTATATTGTATTTTACCAAAAAATTTTATTAGAATACTTATAAATACAGTACAGTGCAAAATCCATCGTTAGATTTAATTTAGCAATGGCATACTGACCATGCCTCTTCATTAGAATACCACAAGAAAATAAGCTGAATGTGCTTGCAGTATTTAAAAAGATACAATAACTAGTAAAACGTCCATAAAAACCGGCCTGTGTAGGGTAGAGTGGCAAGTATTTAGTGTGACCTCCCCTACACATCTTGCAGCATCATCGGGATACCAAGTTGATATTTCGGCAGCAAAAAAAGCATGGTCATGGTGAATGGTCTTTTTGGTAGCAGCCAACAAACCACATTTTCATGGAGGCCACACTTAACACTGACTTTTGCCTATAGAAGTTGGCTTGTCCTAACAATATTTTTGTGTACATATGTCCTACATTGTCTACTTGCTTGCTCGTAATAAAGAAACTGACAAATAATAATATATACGGTCATTATGCCATTGCTAAAACAACAAATCTGATGGTGGCCTAAGACTTTTGCACAGTGCTGCATGTTGTGGAGGAAAGAGATTTGAATCTAACGTATTCATTAACTCTGAGATAATGTTTTTATGAATGGTTTATGTACAGTGATTTCCAGCTGGAGCCTGATGGTGCTCAGCTTTACCATGTGTAAGCTTGAGCTGTATTGTACTCATTTCTGAATGTGGGATACTCTGACTGAGAGTGCAATTGTGTGGGCTAGCGTGCGTCTGACTCAGTGTATATGCAGGCGTAAGAGGAGACATGCGAGCTCCTCCTGGCTCGGGGCAGTGTTGGTGAATGTGTGAGATTCTCTGCCGCAGTAGTGTTGCCTTTGGGAGGGTGGCGACAGCTCATCTTCACAGCCATGCCTCAATACACACAGCCCTGCCCTGGTCTTAGTACTAACTTCTGCACATGCACACCAAAGCCTTAGTACTACATACTACTTATAAACTCGGTTTGTATATACAATACTGCATCTATACTATCTACACTCAATACTGCACCTACATACCATGTCTATACTCAATACTGCATCCACATACCATGTCTATACTCAATACTGCACCTACATGCCATGTCTATACTCAATACTGCACCTACATGCCATGTCTATACTCAATACTGTACCTACATACCATGTCTATACTCAATACTACATCTACATACCGTGTCTGAACTCAATACTGTACCTACATACCATGTCTATACTCAATACTGCACGTACATACCATGTCTATACTCAATACTACATCTACATACCGTGTCTAAACTCAATACTGAGCCTACAGACAGTGTATACTCAGCACTGCATCCACATACAGGTACGTGCTATTTGACGAGCATCTGATTATCGTCCGTTATTTTTAAAGTGTTAAAAATAAAAATATATAAATTTTTAACCAGTTGATCATTTTAACAGCCAATCAACGGTGCAGATCCATAAGCAGAGGTTTGATAGTGGAATTTGAGAGAATTCTTCTTATTTTAGACATTCTACCTGACCAAGACCAACTAACTAGCAAAAAACAATTTCCAAGTCCAGACACTGTTTACAGCCAGATGGACTGACAACAGGGCTGGCCAATCACACGTTAGCAAGAGACGAGCCAATTGAAGAGCTTGTGGGCAGTCTAAAGGGAAACAGGCTTCAGCTTGAGCATCTGTTTTCCACTTGGTCCTAGTGCGTGACCCCTCTCCATTTACTGTATTATAATGTAACATAAGTTTTGGATGATAAAACCTGCAACCAAAACTACCTTTTGAAAAAGTGCAGGGTAGAGTCGACCCCCCCCTACCCCCACGCCCACAAATTTGTGTGCATACCTGTACAGTATTTAGACCACTGGTTAACAAAGGATGTCCCATTAACTAAAAACAGTTTCTTTATTTTTACACATCGATTCCAAATATAACAATCAACCAAAACGTCAAATCCAAAAAAGAGTAAAAATGAAGGTCTATTCTGTGCTCCACTGTGTGCTTTGACACTTTCGTCTCATAAACAGCAACCAACCAACATTTTTGTTTTTTTACTTATGTCCATTCAGACCACACGGAATAGGATTATTTTCTTTTAAACAAGGACATAAGCCTTGGGTGCCAACACCCTGTCGGACCGAAGCCCAACTGCTATCAGTAGATACTCACCCCAGGAGCCTTGCTGTTTAGTAGATGCTCCCATTCAGCTGTCTGGACGTAACGATTTGTCAGTTGTTAGAGTCTCTCAGATCTTTACACCTAAACATTTCTCCCACAACTGTGAGGAAGTTTATTAAGATTATTGTTTGTAAAAGGACAAGCTTAAGTTAATGAGTCAGAAAGTCATAAATGCGACTGGACATGTTGGAACATGCATATAGTATACACTCTTGAGTAGCAGTTCCCTGTCAGTTTCAGGCAAGAACTCAATGTGTTCACAGCCCTCATTTTAATGTACTTTGATAATTATTTATAATTATAATCATTTTTTTGTAAAGTGGGTGACCAGGAGAAAGGTTGGGACCCTTAGTTGTTGCGTCACGTGTCAGGCTTCTCATAGCATCAATGCCATTCTTTGGTTCATATTGAACGCAAAGGTCAATCTTTGTATTGCCACTTCTTAGTTATAAATTATATAAGATAAAAATCCAAAACATTATTTTTTGCTTTTTAAATTTGCCATTTGTTAGGGTAGCACATCCCATATTACCTGTTTTTGTGTCTCCAAAAAAACTACACTGAGTGACCATTAATCTGGAAAGAAGAAGACAAACTAGAGGACAATGTGGACATATTTATACATTGGATAAGTCAACAGTTTTACAGGTGTGGACCAATGTATGGACCAATATTTAACCTCAGTACCTAATAATGCACCTACGTAAATGCTGAACCTACATAGAGGCCCAAAACACAATACTACACATACACAGCCAGTGCGTAATACTACACCTACATAAACACTTCATAAGGTAATACTAAAAATAATAGCTTTAATACTCGGTACTGGACCCACATAGGCTCAATACATGTTACAGCACCTACACACAGCCCTATACAACCATGTTTCACCTCCGTCTGTATAAATCTGAAACACAGACGTTGATAAACAGGGCGGCAGAAGTGAAAAGTGCGGACGAGACAAAGAGACGCAGATGAAGAGAGGGAGTGTCACGAGTGTGAGTAGTCGGGTGAGAGCTCGACGTGACTGCGTGGTGACTAAATAATAAATGTGCCATATCGGGTTACACGTGGAGCCAGGGCCATGGCCTGTGGCGGGGTGGGGTGGGGGGTGGGGGGTTGTGGAGGGAGGAGTGGACAGGAGAGACGGCACATGGACAAGAAAAAAAGCAAGAACCAACTGGTGAAAAAAATCAGTGCTTGTGTGTCAGTGTTTTTGTTCGAATTGTGTTTCGTAATTCTTCTGCATTTCTTAACTGTCATTTCTCGTCTCTTTCTTCCCTTCTGTTCCTTCTTTCTCCAAGAAGGTGATGCTGCCGACGGGTGCGGCGTTCCGGTGGTTCCAGTAAGGCTGTGACCTCGACCTCCGCCCAAAGCTCGGCCATCAAGTGCAATGCCAACTCTCACTTCAAGTTCAGCATCAACACTAACAAGCATACAACCCCCCCCCACACCCCCCAAAAAAAGCTGACGCAACCCCCAGAAACTCCGTTCACAACAAAGCAAACCGATACAAACATAACCAATCGAGTAATGGATGCACCTACTTATTCCTTGAACCAAAAATTAAACATAAAGAAAAAAAATTTATGGCAACTTTCATTCCGTTTTATATGTTTCCATTTTGGTACCTTTTTGTCCTTTTTCCAGCAGGTTTTTTCTCTCCCTTAGACATGGAACAGTTCATTGCCAAACAGAAATGACAGACTGTGTGTGGACAATCAACAAAGTTTCTGTGTTTGGTGTTAATGTCGTTCACGTGTGGAAAGATAAAGTACTTGTGTAGAGAATGTAAATTTTACAGCTATATTTTAAAGCTAGTGGCTCATGGCAAGCACTATTGTAATTTAGCACCGTTGTTCTTACTTAAAACTCTGTATTTTATTGATTGTTTTTTTTTTTTTTAGTTTGATTTTAAATTTATAGTTTGGGAAAAATGATCAATGTTTGTCATTTAAGAAGAAAAGGTATTATTTGAGATGTAAAAATCCCGGTTTGCAGAATAAAATGAAAGAACAAATATATGTCGGGATCCGCAGCAGTGTATAGAAAGGATAGATGAAGACTGGTGTTACTACTGGAAGCTTTTGGCGGCCAAACCATTCTGTCCTAACATTTTCATCGGTGCAGTTTTATTGTTCATCTGTAGCCATACATTTCGCTACGAAATCCCCATCATGCAGGTGTGGCTTTGTCCTCCTCAGCACTTGGGGACAGCACTTGCTCTGCCCAATTAAACGCACTGAATTTTTTTTTCTTCAAATTTGTTTCCTGGTAACATTATTTTTCATGACATTGCCAGTAGCTACATCTTTTAAAATGAAAAGCGATGTTTGTATTGGAATTAGAGAAGTATGGGCTGGTTTTGTGAATAAAAACAAATGCATGTATTTGTGTCAAAAAAATTTACAGCTCTGATGTCTGTCTACCTGCATGTTTTTTATGAAGCAAAAACAAAGGTTTAAAAGAACAACAGTATGGATAATGTTCACAAATCTGACAGGCTGTCCTTTTTTGGAAAAGGTGAAAATAAAAAGCAGTTTGGACAAGAAAGGTCATTTTGAAAAGCAGTCAAAGTCTGTGATGCTTCTGTAAAAGCCTATTTTGAGGAGCCAATGAGATACGTTGACTTGATATGTTTATCTTGAACAGTTTCAGACATGCAGGCATTCCTCGATATGAAAAAACGGTATCGGAAAAAAAATCCTGCTTTGATCTGACATTTTCTACCTACTTTAACCACCTTCTCGTACTACATCTTATACACTTATAACATCGATGTACATGTATCTATCACTTTATTAGCTACACTTACAGTTGCTTCTGTACTCATGGTCCATTCAGTCTGCTCCACGTATGATATAAATGCACTTTATAGTTCTACATTTACAGACCATAGTCAGTCTGTTTCTAGCAATCCCCACTGCTCTGTTTTCGAATGTCCTGCACAGATCAGGTACTATTTGGGTGGGGGATCATTCTCAGCACTTCGGTGACACTGATGTGGTGGTGGTTGGTTAGTGTGTATTGTGCTGGTAAACAATGAGTGTAGAAATGAGGAGGTGTATGTTATAAAGGGATCTGTGAGTGTATCTGTCAAAGTAACTTCATATAGTCACTGAATCAATAAAAGTTTGTTTAAGCACCGATAGGACGAAAGTAGATGGTGTAGGTAGATACCTACTGGCTACACATTATCCTGCGCAATAGTCCTGTGAAATTTCGGAATCCCATTTTTGAAATTTCAGGATCACTAGCCATTAGTGAGTGGGATATTAAAAATGTGTGGCAGTAGGTAATATTGGGTTACACTGGGTAGGTTACACTTAAAATCCAGTAAAAGGTGCTGTCAAAAAAAGACACCAAAGCAAAGACTTGGTTTCAATACCAGTGGTCCCTTTTGGCCGGGTTTCGGTGTCAACTTGGACACACGATTGACTATGACTGAGGGATGGGAGACTGGAAGAAGGGACCATCCTCCAGTGCTGCTACGACAAACACTGCAGTGGTCTGTAATGGACTGGCACCCTGACAGGTTGCTCCAGTAAGTACTCGGTTCCATACCCTGAACGTCCCTGAACAGTAAAGCCAGGATAAAGCTTGCTCATCATTTATCAGCCATGAACAAATTCCTGAATGTGACCCATCCAACCTAAAAGCAGGAGAGAAAAGAAGGTTCCAGAAAGCAGTGAGGCGGGCTGCTGATATGGCTAGTAGCTAAGAAACAGGCAAAAAATAGCAAGCCTGATATAGTAGTAGTAGTTTTTATATCGTCATTATTACACATTAAGATTTGAGTACACAAAATGACTTCCAGCAGGCCACAGGTGTGAATATGTCTTGCTTCATGGTCATTCCTAACAAACTGCATATTAGATATCAGGAAAGGATTAAGGTGAGTGAAGCATTGTGCAGGTACTCGTCCACCCTCTGGATCACTTGGCTGGAGGGATCAAGTGGCAGGAAGGGGATACAGACGACTTGTCCAGCCTGGTTATTGCCACGTAGTGCCAGCCTTCTGCTGATTGGTCCACCCAGCTGTTACTTCGAAATATGTCAAAGACACCTGGCTGGGTGCCCTTAGACCGTTGCTCCAGAGACGCCAGAACGGACGACCCACCACCTGCTGCCATGGCTTCACTTTTTGACCCATAGATGGGTGAGTTTACAGCACCTGGTATTCCCAGGCAGTCTCCCATCCAAGCATTGATCAGACCCGACCCTATTTATCTTCCAAGATAAGACAAAATGAGGTGTTTCAATGTGGTATAGCCATAAGCTTAATACACATCTTACACATATACATCATTTTATATAAAAAAACATTTATATATATATATATAAAATGTACCTGCATATAATACAATATTCACCCAAGTCCATACAGAGTACACAAATGAGGCAAAATTTGTTAATTTATTAATTGAGGATTAATTGATGTAGGATTGAGGATATGTAGTTTTTGTATGATCAAAAACTACATATCTGTGAGTGGCAAAAGTATGTTAAGTATATTACAGTATATTGTGAGTTTTGAATTGGAGTTTTCATTCACACCTACAATCACATGTGAGTGGCAGACCTGTAGTATTAAAAGAACAGTGATCTTCACAACACATTTGTGGACAGGTTGTCTGCAAATGAAGGGATTTCAAGACCACCTGTCTGAATCCCAATAGAATGCAGCAAGACAACAACCCTAAGCATACATGTTGTTCCACCAAAAATAGTTAAAGAAAAATAAAGTTAATGGTCTGAAAGGCCAAAGTCCTAAGCTTAAAACATTATCAATTATGTGGAAATTGTATGTTATTCAAACCATCATTTTAGTAAAGAAAAATGGACTAGAATACCGGAAACATTTATTTTCAGCTTTTTCAGTTAACAGATACTGCAAGCAATGGTTCACATACTTTTGCTGTTCACAATCAAGTAATTGGATCATTTCCTTCAGTAAATAAATGATCAAGTATAGTTCTTTTGTCTTATTTATTTAATAAGGCTCACTTTTTCTACACTTAGAACGTGTGGACAAATTTGATGATGTTTTAACTCATATTTAGAAATATAAAACATTCTAAAGGTTGCACATGCGTTCAAGCTCCGACACTGGCTAGCAGGTCATGCATGTATAACGTCCTTTTGCAAAAAAGTTCTACTCAAGTACTTGACTACTTGAATCGCCTCTGCTGTTAATAATAAAGGCATTTCAAAACGAATATAAAGCATAAAACAGAACAACAAAGGCGGCATAAACAGTGAACAGTGACATTCCTGGACACCAAACTGCTACGGACAGTGTCATGTGGATCTCTGTCTGTAACACAGTCTGACATTTACAGGTAAAAACACAATTAAGGAAGGATGAATAATTTATACCAAGCCAGGATCTCTGATACATAGTCTAGGTGAAAACAGGAGGTGCTGGAAGGATCTGGACGGTTTGTAATCTTCAGCCAAACTTAGGAGATGGACATTTTATATATGTACATCTGCTGACTGCTTATATATGTACATAGAATATGTGTGAAACTGTTGTTATCAAAGTCTGTGATTAGCAGAAGTGGCTGTGCACAATATCATTATTTTGTTCAAGCTCTTGTTTTATGTCACAACTATTATGGAATAACATTTCCGTTGTTCATTATCTTATCTTACTTCCAGATTGTAAAGGGAATTGAAACTCTCCACAAATTTCATATCCATTTGTATTAGCTTTAGAAATCTTGACTTCTGTTTCAAGATTTAGATAGTCAGTCCACTGAATACTTGCTCAGGTGGCTCATTAGCAATGCAGGGTCGAGTTCCAGCGTTGCTCCCGATTCTCCGTGCCTGAGTGTGTGGTGACCCTGGCACTGAAACAGTGAATGACACCTTATCCTGCAATGAATTGGTGCCCCATTAATTGGTGCCCTAACTGGATTTCAGCCATATGTATAACATGCCAGTAGAGGCTTTACCCTCAGAGGCTTTAAGGCATTTGGAAAATCTCTAGGATTTTTAACATCTAGCAATGGTGCTTCTAAGTTTAACCTGGAAGGAAAATAGTTAAATAGTTCAGCCACAATTTATCCACTTAGGAGTTTTGTTTGCAAAACAGGCATGCAATAAGGGCAAACTTACAACACTCATTCGTTTTACTGCATTAAGGAATTACAGATCCATTTAAGTATAAACACATTTAGGAAGTGGTTAAAAGGATTTCTTGAAGTATTGGTCACTCAATGACTTCTTGAAGTCCCAGTTACCTCAGAGAAACAGCAGGATGATTGAGTTATCAGAGAATGCAGTTCTATAACATATCAGCTTTAAATGTTGTTACTACTGACCAATTCACAATAAAAAATAAACAATATGGACCGTCCATTTAAGTAGCCATTCAGATTATTCTGGTGTATTGGAAATGTTTAACAAAGCTTTAAAGCAATGTAAATTTGAGCCATGTTGATGTTAATTGATGTGAGTGATCATATTCTTGGTTTGTTTGTCCCAAAAACATAGAGAACAATCATTTTATTTCTCGTTCTAATTTAATGTTTAACACGACTTGGGATGTTTCTGTTCTCTGTTCTGGACGAGCAAGTGTGGAGGTCTTTGGGTTGTTTGTCTGTTGAACTTTACCATTTCCACTAGTTCTGTTTCACAGTCAGTACTGATCCTGAAGGTGATACTACAGCACTCATGGTAAATATCCCAAAGCCACGCCCCTAACACAAGTCAACTGCTTATTATTGGTTATATAAGTCATGCTGGATTTATGTACATAACAGAATAGCAAATATTCAGGCTTTATTAGCCACACAAATGTGTGGAAGAATAATAAAAGTATGAGTTGAAAGTATAAGCAAAACCACTGGCTATGTTCAACAAACTGTTTTATAGACTTTATTTATTATTTTTAATGTGCTTATGCCCCAAACTGCAGTTCCAATAGTCACTCACCTCTGAAACCCACTGACTGCATGCAGAGTTTCCTAATATTATATGATGTCCATAATATATGTGTCTGGGAAAATGAAATGTCCAGAAAATGAAATCAGAACAAGGGGGTTTTCTATTTTTGTTGTTGCTTATGAGGATTTGTTGGCCAACCTATCTAAATGCATTTGTTAATTTAATTAAGCTATTAGTATGCTAGCTAACGCAGCTACCATAAACACTAGCAATAATTGTGATTAAATTTCATTAGTTGGAAATCAGCTTCATTATATAAAACCATAAGCTAATCTGAATGGTCCTTTCAGAGGTCAACATAACCAAGGAGATGGTCAACAATGCCACTGGCCAATGATACAAATGTACATAACAAAGAGCCTTACTCAATATTTTACTCTAGCCATTACATTTATTGGATTGTAAATGATCGTAATTTATTATACTGAGAAAAAGGCCAATGTAACCTAGTGGGTCTTAACGCTGAGGGCAAAGTAGGTGGAGGGCTTCCTGTCTGAGCATTGAGAGCGTGGCTTCTGTAGGCATGTGCCGCTCTGAACTGGATTGAGTTCTCAGACTGTAATGAGCTCAGGTCTGTGGTGTAGCCATCACGTGGGGATCAGTAATGAAGCAAATTCTCTGGTGGGGACCCAGTTTGGTGGTGTTCGAATGTATGGGAGAGTGCGAGAGCTACAGAGAAAAAGAGAGAGAAAAAGAGCGTTCCCAGCTCCCACCTGGTGACAGCGATGGGCCGGTGCCATGGCCACGGTGCTGGGAGGAAGCTGAGACTCTGCATTATTAATGTGCACCGCGGCGTGCTCACTCCTCCCCGCCACACTGCCTACTGCCCAGCCTGCCGTCACACGGGAAGAGACAGAAAGAGAGGCAGAACGAGAGAAAGGGTGATCAAGAAAGAACGACAGAAGAAGGAAAGATCATGTTTGTGGTTAGAAGTGGATACTTGTATATGTGTGTGTTTGTGTTGGCTTGAGAAAGAAAGAAATTGTTCTTTCTTTAGATCAGTAGGGAAATATAGGAAAAACAAAACAATGCTTTACTGATCAATCAGACACTACAAAGGCAGTCTATGTACACACTGTGGTGCACACACACACACACACACACACACACACACATTTATAACCTTTGTAAAGCTTGATCAAAAATACACTATACACTATACAGTGTACACTAACAACTTCTCGTCTCTGCGGTGCTGGTGCTAGTGTCTTAGACCACTGTGCCAACAAAACACAATAAATGCGCCAGATTTACTTAATTACAAGAAAACAATAGGCATAATAAAGTAATAGCCCATAAAAGGACTTGGTAAAGGTCTTTTTTCATTCATAAAGACCAAAGGTGGCCAAAGTTTGAGCATAAACTGTACATAATACCCCAAGTGCTCCTGTCACATAATAGAAACGACAATTAACTACATTTGTTAACAGTTTATTTAACTCAGAAAATATACAATAATAATTTTGCTTAGCTTTTGTTTAGCTATCTGTCTAGCTAATTTAGCATGTAACTTATGCTTCCAAAGGTGTTTCTTTTGTGTTTTTTTGGTGACAATCTGAACCAAATGGAAATTCCATTAGCTGTTTAAGAGAAATACTAAGGACTAAGTGTGCTATTTCCTAATTAGCAATATGTATACCATGCCCATTGTCAACATTAAAACAGGCTTTGCATTATTTGCTTCCATGTAAATGAATTATATTTAGAAGCACACCAATTGTTATGATATTTGAACAACTCCCAGTCACTCAGTGGCACCAACTTCCATACCATGGCTATTTTACTTTTGCATCAGATGTCTTTTTGCTCCTGTCCATTGCGATTGCTTTTGATTTTCATGCACTGTAGCCTGAAAATTATGATCAGTGGAATGAAGATCAATAATTGAATTGAACCATTAACATTAAAATCTAACATAAAATACATATAAATCAAATGATCTGTATAACTGGACAAGCCAGCCTCTGTAGTTACCACCACGGGTGTGATATCTGGGTGTTTACTCATTTTGCCAAGTCCAGATCTCATTGTATTTTCTTCATAACAATCCTTTAGCGCTTTGTGTTATTTAGTGTTTGAATTCTTTCTCTCATAAATCCAAGGTGTTGGTTGCTGTTTGCCTTTGTTCCCAAATTCTCAAAACCAAATATAGTGGAAATTAAAATTCATGTCAAAACACGTATATTTTATTTGTAGTTGCAACAACTAAACATAAACATAAGTCTCGTAAGAAAATACATTTCCGATAATAACTTTTGACCAAGCCCCAAAAGCATAACCAATGCCTAAGTATTGTACTAATACCAGTGATTCATTTGAAAACTCATGGATGTTAATTATACCTCGTTTCCCTCACTCAAGTACCCTGTCTTGGCAGTGGTCTGACCCATGTATTTAGCATCTTGTGACTCTAGTGGCACAGTGACTAAGGTACTGGTTTATTGACTGGTTGAGCTTTCAAACACCAGAAAAGCTATACTGCCATGGATGGGCCCTTGTTTGAGGCCCTTAACCCACTATTGCTTGGATAGTACTTTGCCATTTTGTATCAGTTGTATGGTCCACTGGATAAGAGCGGTTGTCATTAGACTTATTAGCTAAGTCAATTGGGAAGGTTTAGTTTGGTATACCATTTTGTTTCTCGTGCGATTAAAGTTTAGCCATTAACATTAACGTTTCACATGTTTTGTTTTGTTGAAGTTGAACTATGCCAGAGGTGTCTTTTTCTATGGAGTACACTTACCAGCCAAACAGAAATTAAATCAGGTATGCCCTAACACGATATAAATATGAATATGTGAAGCTTTTTTCCGCAGTTAGGACACTCCACTCTAGATGTTAGGCAACTAGTAGATGCCATAACTGAATCTGTAACTCATGAGAGGAAGTACATGTGATGGTGAGCAGGAAGGAAGCATGAGGTAGTGGTGGCTGTTGAGGTAGGGTAAGCTGTGAAGAAGAAGGTCAGAGTGGCTGAGTGGACCTGTCATGGCGTGAGAATCCTGCAATCTTATCAGTACCTTGCAGACACGGAGCAGCGCTGATCTGCTCGTCCTCGCGGCCAGCACTCGCACCCTTCCCCCACCCCTTCTCCCGCCTCTCGCCTCTTCTCCACGGGCCTCGCCAAGTCCACAGCCGCAGCCAGCAAAGACCCAGTACAGCTGCTCTACTCGGCCAAAGAAGGTTCAGGGCTGCACGGAGGCGATTTGGCTATTTGAGCAGAACGAACAATTTACAATAAAGTGAAAAACAATTTCTGCACGCTGGTGATCTAATTGTTATGATTCTCAAAGTAAAAGAATGATTCATTTTAAGACTGAGTGTTGTTGATGAACGGACAGAGGTAAAGTAGCAGTTATACCAATGGAAATATGAGATAATCATTGATCACCTCATGGTCACTGGGTTGAGTGTAGGCTCCAACTGTCGGGGTGGAGTTTGGTATGTACTCCCAAATGTCCTCACAATTTTATTTCCTCCCAACTCCTAAAACCAGCTGATCAGCTCTCAACTTGTGCTGCTCCTGAGAAACGCTTGCTACAATGATAATTTCTTGCCGTGTTATAGCATTACATAACTCACATTATTCAGTATTCACAGTTTTATAACTTCATTTTTAGGGGGTACTTGGGTTCAGGTTCGTTGTTACAGTGACACTGGTACTTTCTTGTACCTACAAAAATAATTCTTGCCAACACCACTGTAAATTATTCTGAATATATTGCTCTTGTCTGTGTTAGAACTGATTGCTGAACACATCAGGCATAGTGTGTACAGTGTTCAGTCATAGATACGTTTTGTATTTTTGCACTCCCTGCTCACAACTGAGCCTTCCCGTACATGCCCTATTGATTTTTCAGCTATCGCCAGGAGAGGGAAGTTGCACTCTCATGCAGCTGCATTAACTCTGTTCACCTGGAGTTTTGTATGATCATATATCCAGACTTTAAAAATATGCAGAATTAAATGGTTATGGTCACGTCACTGCAGTTAGCAGGTGATTGAACCTGTGATACGGTCTGCTGCGTTCCTCCTTTCATTTTATCATTGGGACCTTGCACTATTTGTTTGTCGCGTAAGGGAGGAGAGATAATAGAACTCCAGCCTCAACCAGAGCAGCTCTGGGCTGTGACCTTGCTCCTCTCCTCCGGCCATAGAGTTGGGAGGAGAATGGCGTAGGGAATGGCGAGTTTCCAGTGGCGTGGGCAGCAGCGGCGGCAGCAGCAGGATCAGTGCCTGAGGGTACAGGGCTGAAGCTGAGGCGTGAGGGGGCAAACAAAATGAGCTGCTGCAGGCAGGAAAAGGCTGATGTGTCACTGTCACAGTGGAGATCTTCCCCCCGCCGGATGCATCACCAAACCCTCGGAGCTGGATGATAATGAAAAACACAAGATCAGCTATCAGATATATTTGTTGTACTGTTGTAATGTGTTGAGTTACGAACATTATCAGTCTTACACCGTCTTGTATCACTTTTTTTTGGTGTTTTTTTTTGTTTAATTTACAAAAAAACTTTCTTTTCTATCCAGCTTTTCAGCTAGTGTGAGCATACTGTTTAACAAGCTAGCTAGCTAGCTGTATAGAGGAGTAAAAACTATACTCGGATTTCCACAGACATTAAGGCTAATGTTATCACCTCAGATAAGAGCACTAAAAGTAAACATAGCATCAGAACACACCCCAAAAAACAACCCTAAAACAATAACCTGCAAACAGGAGGGCACTTCGAATGTGTTCCTGCTAGAAGTAGTTCATTGAAAGACAGCATATCTTTATGTTTTTGTTGCTTTATTTGTTTTAATGGTACCACACTGTGTTGTTACATTGAAGTATTGAAATATGCCTAGCAACAGGTATGAAGTCATTTTGCTTAAAAGGTGCAATTTCCTTTTTGTATGTCTCAAAATTCCTTTTTTTATAGTTTTTTCAACACTAAATCTAACAATATATTCATATTATCCATAATGAGTGTTGGTCATTCTCAGGTAAAATTATTTTATTTGTACTTTGTCCCGTTACTGTCTTTATATGAGTAACAGGAATAGTAATTGAATTGGCAAATGAATAAAATGTCCAGGCTGAGACTCGAAACCTGGGCCTACAGAGCTGTGAACTGTCAGTGCCAACTGCTGTAGTGCCATGCCTCCCCACCAGTCACTAACACATCAGTATGATTTACAGGTATTGTGTCCAAAAAAACTGACCTCAAATACCTAGACTCAAATTAATCTCCAGAAAAACAGAAAAATTTTGCAGGTAGCACATTGGCTCATGGGTAGCACCACTGCCCCACAGCAAGAAGGTCCTGGGATCAATCCCAGGGTGCAGTGGCCTGGGTTCTTTCTGTGTGGAGACCTCCCCGTGTTAGTGTGGATTCACTCCGGGTACTCTAAATTTTTGATTACTCTAAATTGACATGGGTGTGTATAGATATGAAGTCATGAGATGAACTTGTGTATGGATATAACCTTGTGTGTGTCACTAAGATGGCTTCTGATGCTAATAGTGACGTTACATAATCAAACAAATGCATTTTGACATTTGTCTAAACAAATGAAGGGATACTGTGACTTGTATTTTGCTAGTATCAATGCAAAGTTTATTTCATTACTATCACATATGTAGTTTACCGTAAAGACGTGAGTAATTTTTCCAAAATTTAACGTGGAAGGACGTGGTAGAATCCGGCTTGGAAAAAATGCGTCCTCTGAACTGCAGCTAAATAAACGCTACCTTTCACGCTTGCTCACACGCTCGCTACGCCCTTCCACCCATGCCCCCCCCCCCCAACCCCAACCCCAAACACTTACACACACACATAAACACGCACGCTGACAGACATCTGCACTCACACGCACACACACACACACACACACACACACACACACACACACACACATACACACACGGACGCACACGCAGAAACAGATTAAGCACAAATCAATGGCTGCGGCTGAGGCAGAGGAGATTTCACCCTGGCTTCTCGTTAAGGCCTGGCTGAGGCGCACAGGCTCGGGGGAGTGTTATTACCGGGGTGATGGTTGATAAGACGCTCGTTCCTCCACGCCGCGTCCCGCGGGACAGATGCATCGTGCAGCCATGGTAACCGTAAGGCTAGGTGTTATGCTATAATTGGGCCGACGCTTTTAACAGCACAGCCGTGCAGCCAGGTACGCTGGCGTCTTCAAATGAGAAATTATACCAGAGCGTGCACAATGAGTGAGCGGGCGAGAGAGAGGAAAGATAGAGCGATAGGGAGATAGAGAGAGAGAGAGAGAGAGAGAGAGAGAGAGAGAGAGAGAGAGAGAGAGAGAGAGAGAGAGAGAGAGA